>BSXT01001805.1:0-32651 GCA_030267785.1 Phytophthora fragariaefolia | reverse complement strand
ATATTATATTGGTTTTATATTATAAAACCAATACCATATTATGGTATTGGTTTTCATTACCGGTAAGCCTTCATTCTGGCGCGTAGCAGTTGTTTTGATTAGACTGAGCTTCTGAAACAGGCCCGAACCTCAATACTGTACCTATATGATGTACTTTTATTTTATTTATTTTATACGGTAATCGCCGGTAGCGCTCGGGGCGAGCACAGCATCAACCCCGCTGACCAGGCACCATGATGTACAGTATCTGAGAGAGCGTACCCGCGTAATATAGACCATAGTTTCTGATTGAACAGATAGTGAAGTGTTGTCAACAGATCCGCTCTCTGAAACTTTTAAGCCCGGATCCATTATGAAAACAGTTCAGCCTAACATTTGAAAAATTCACTTGATCCTCCTGCCCACCTTCGTCAAAATGCGAACACCAGGCAAGGGGCGAGCTTCCTGTTATTTAATCAGAATGTCAAGCTTCCTCGAAATGTGAGTCAAATTGAGTCTATGGCTAGATTGCTGAGCAACTTCAACTCGGTGCCACCGCTGTTGCTGCCTTCGAGTGTGTCCCGGTGGCTCTGACACGACGACACGATAACGCTAGACACACAAGTGGTTATCATCGTACGGATTGCAACTGGTAGCACTTTTGTGGATTTTTGCTTTACCAAGGAGTGTAGGAGAAGCTCGTGCGTTAAGGGGTCGTGTCGATACATCAACAGTTCGCGGATTGGGACTGTTAGTACTGCTGAGTCTGTGTCTGGTATTCGTTGCAGTGGTGCACGCATTGTCAGTGTACCAGCCGACAGCATGCTTAGACGTATCCGGTGGCAGGGGCTGCTAATTTAACCAGAATCATGTTTTGCCGTTGAAGTT
The DNA here is from genome assembly GCA_030267785.1 of Phytophthora fragariaefolia. Taxonomy (NCBI): domain Eukaryota; phylum Oomycota; class Peronosporomycetes; order Peronosporales; family Peronosporaceae; genus Phytophthora; species Phytophthora fragariaefolia. The sequence continues at coordinate 31,784 of BSXT01001805.1, read as the reverse complement.
TTTGCCCACACCCTGGTCAAACAGAAATTCAGATATTCTACAAAACAGAAATACTTCTGTTTTGTACTTCAAAACAGCCGATCAATGCAAACCCAGGAAACGCAGGTTATGTCTTCAATATAAGTGCATTCAACTTTCAAAACACTGACACTAAATTACCACCGGAAGGTGCGAGGGTAGGACCTTCCGAGAGGTTCTTGTGCCGCGAACTACTGCAGCGCAAGCACCGAGTGCTTAGGGGTTGTACATGAACTCGCTCAGGAACTTAGTCAAGTTCTCCGGCTTGCGGACCGTGGCGAAGCCCTTCTCGTAGCCGTACTCGGCCACAGCCTCAGCAATCTTGAGCGACACGCTGCGGATCGTGGACAGGGGCGGGTACACGCAGCCAGTCTCAAGATCAGCAGGGGTGGTCAGGCTAGCCAGCGTCTTGGCGGCGATGATCATGACCTCGTCGTCCACGTGAGTCAGGCCAGCCGCTACGATGCCGAGGCCAATGCCCGGGAACACGTACGAGTTGTTGCCTTGGCCGGGCACGAAGCGCTTGCCGTTGTACACAACGGGGTCGAACGGGCTGCCACTGGCGAAGATGCACTTGCCATCCGTGAAGGTGTAGGCCTCCTCGGCCGTGCACTCGGCCTTCGAGGTGGGGTTGCTCAGCGCGAAGATAATCGGGCGCTCGTTGATCTCGCACATCTTTTGGCACACCTCCTTGCTGAAAGCCTTGGCGATGGTGCACACACCGATAAGGGCGGTGGGCTTGATCTGGCTAATGGCTGACAGGAGGTCCGGGCACGCCGGGGCGTCGTGGGCGAACAGCAGCTTGTGATGCTGCAGGGATTCCTTGCGGGACTCAACAATCAGACCGCGCGAGTCCACCAGCCAGATCTGCTTGCGGGACTCCTCCACGGACTTGCCAGTCTCCTCAGCGATGGCCTGGGCGATCAGCTCGGCAATGCCCGTACCAGCCTCACCGGCGCCGAGGAAGAGGAAGGTTTGCTCCGAGATGCTCTTGCCCGAGAGGGGCACAGCAGCCAGCAGACCACCGAGGACGACCGAGGCCGTGCCCTGGATGTCGTCGTTGAACGTGCAGTGCGTGTTCTGGTACTTGCGAAGCAGGCTGAAGGCCGTCGAGTTGCCGAAGTCCTCGAACTGCAGCAGCACGTTGTCGCCGTACTTGGCCTTGGCGGCGTTCATGAACTCGTCCACGAGCTGCTCGAACTTCTCCCCGCGGACGCGCTTCTGGCGCAGTCCGATGTAGAACGGGTCGGCCAGGTACTCCTCGTTGTTGGTGCCGCAGTCGAGCACGACGGGCAGGCACATCTGCGGCGGCACACCGGCGCAGGCCGTGTACAGCGACAGCTTGCCCACGGGGATACCCATGCCGTTGGCACCCTGGTCACCCAGGCCCAGGATGCGCTCGCCGTCGGTGAAGCAAATGGCGCGGATGTCCTTCTCCGGCCAGTTGTCCAGGATCTCGGCGACGTGGCCGATGTCGTTGACCGAGATGAAGAGGCCGCGCGGGTGCTGCGCGTAGTTGTGGCTGAACTCCTGGCAGCCCTGGCCCACCGTGGGCGTGTACACGATGGGCATGAGCTCGGGCGTGTGCTCGATGAGCATGCGGTAGTACACGTCCTCGTTGGTGTTTTGCATGTTCTGCATGAAGATGTACTTCTCGATGGGGGACGTCTTGCGGCGGATGGCGGCCATGGCGCGCTCCGTCTCGAACTCGGTGGACGTCACGGCGGCCGGCAGCAGGCCGCGCAGGCCGAGCTGCTGGCGCTGCTCCTCCGTGAAGGCCAGGCCCTTGTTGGCGATGGGCGTGCGCATGGCGGTGTATCCGGGGGTGGCCATGGTGACGGGGTTGGAGCTGGGGGCGGAGGACGAAGTACGCACTAGACGGCAAATGCCAGAATGAAGCGGAGCCCAAAGCCACGTCAGTCTCCGACCGCCTGGGTATGAAGGGGCGCGGCTAAAACGACTGGGAAACTGTATGGAGCGCCCGGTCACATGAATTCACAAACGTGGGTGGGTTTTATCATGGCCAGCGCAGAAACGGGACCCTTGGGTGCTCAAGCTTGGGACATGCTGCTTGGTGTACGCCTCGGTGCGCGTTTCCAGCGCGCGATGGGGCCCTCGCCGCTCTTTCTCGCTCGGCCGGCCGCGTTGATGCGCCCGCGCGGATGTTTGACCTGCTCGGCCTCCATCACGTTTGCAGGCAGACGGCAGCGTAAGCCTCGCGTTTGCTGGTGAAAGGTAACGTAAGCGGGTTTTGACCGCGTAAGCTGAGAATCTGCGAGCAACTCACATGCTGGGCACGCAGCTTTGCAGCCGTGGCCAACGTCGACGCGCTTCGATGTCGTCAAGCGTTTGCGAGCTGCTCTCCGCCTGCGAGGGCTTTAATCGCGCAGGAAGTCGGATTCTTGAGGTTTCGAATGATTGGCGCACAATGCTCCGCCGTCGTCGGCAGCGGTACGACAGCGGCGACGTAGGCCTCGCTGGCTCCTCTTGACGCAGTTTTGACAAGCAACTTGCAGTGCGGTGACGTCGAGGCGTGCATCACTGCACGACACGTGGAGCGCAGCGGGCACAGCGCAAGAGCGGGGCTCGCTGTCTTCGGCTGTCGAGATGGCCGCTGTGCTGCACTTGCAGCTTTGCTGCTTGGGCACGTTTTACACCACAGCGGACCGCAGTCGCTTCAACGAAGCAGGCATGGAGCGGGCTGGGAATGGGTTTTTCAGTTGGGTTTTAGAACTTATTTTTACATTAACCTTTCTATGTTATGGGTGAAATGGGATTTAAAAGCCCAGAAGCGTCAACTCTGGAAACTCCGCCGCGGCCACCAGCATTTTGCTCGCTGCGTACTGTACGAGCAACTTCAAGAAGCTCCGGAAGCGTTTGCCACCACGATCGCATTCTCATGGCACTGCTGAAATGGGCCGAGATGGAAGGGTCAGACGCCGATATCTGACGTGCTGCAACTACACGTGGAAACCGCAGCGAAACGCGTCGTGAACACGGCGGAATAGATCGCCAGACCCTGGTCTAGGGCTCCGAAAACGTGTCGGCAAACGCAAGGCTTCAGGCAGATGGCTGCACACGCAAGACTGCAAACGCAAGACGGTGTTCACGAGCACGCCAAGCAAATGCTGGAGAGCGTGCAGCTCGCAGCGAGTTGATGTGTGTCCTCTAAATACCTAGTGTACCACCCAGACGAGCAGCAATTCTGCAACGCGCTGCCCTGAGTTTGGTGCTGCTGTTCTTGTGAGCTTTCACTGTCGCCCGTGAGCTGAGCCGGTGGCACACCCGGTGCTCGACTAGCGATCTTCCCGAAACGGCCAAGTGCGTGGCGAGGGCGTACCGTAGAAATGCACGTCGTTTAACACTAAGGTGCCGTCGAGAGGCGACTCGAAGCGAGTTGCACTGGCCGCTGCCGCCACCACAACCAGGATACTGTGCTGCTTAGTTTGCGGGACCCTGGGTCAGAGTCTGGTGGTGCGGGACACGAGAGCGGAGCTCTGACGAGGCGGCGTGGCGACCTCGGTTTCGCGTGCTTAGATAGCCGGGCGGCCGGAACAGCGGCGGGCGGGATCATCGTGATCCAAATCGTGCAAGCACCGTTGAGTGAGCTGGCAGCTCAGAGCTGCGGGTTGGACTCCTCAGCGACGGAGAGGAGTGAGGACTCCTCACCGAGAACCGTAGAGGGCTCCAGACACTGTCGGCAATGGGGGCGAAGCTTTGCCAAGTTGTTGAACGGACCGTGGTGTCTGCAGCTCCCCTTTAAAGGTGCTGAAGGTGCGCCACCGCAACTGGAAGGCAAGGACGCTGCTGATGCAGCCGCCGCTGGTTGGTGTCAGCGCCATATCTTTTGCGCTGCGCTCGATAAGCCTTGTGCACAAACCACCACGGAATGGATGAACACACACAGGCACATTTGGGCTAAAGTTGGTCGAATCTGCCTGGCTTACGCTTGTTGAATAGCAAATTGTGTCGATGGCCGTAGCACGGTGATTGCGGGTTGGTTGCAGGAACCCCTGCTCGTAAAGCCTTACACCAAGCATTTCATTCACTACCCGTACAGTAGAATCGCATCAAGGCAGAGGCTACCATTTCTTCAACCACCAGGAGGCAATGTGCAGGTATACGCTGCACTACGAGGCTAGCTAGCAGTCAAATAATGCCCCCCAGCCTGCTAGACTAGTTAGTGGAGCTCACGGACTGCTTGCGTACTCCGTGCTTTCGCCCCTGCTTCGCTTGCACGACCCTGCAAGATTCCGCAGCATGTTCTCGTTTGACTTGATTAAAGTATGCAGAGTCTCAGTTGGGTTTTTGACAACAATGGTGCAGGTGGCCAAGGCCCTCGTCGGGACGAGCGCGGCGCTGTCGCCTCGTGCGCTGCTCAAACTGCAGGCCCAAGTGCAGGCCATGGTGCGCTGCCTCAACTGCCCCGGAGGGCCCTGGTACGAGCAGCAACCGACGAGAATTGAACGCACTGGGGGACATTGAACGCCTCCATCACTGCACTCTCATTGACTGGCTGTGCTGCTGCCGACGCCAATGAGCAGGGACGTCGGCGTGATGCTCACTACAGATGACCATGTTCAGAAGCTCAACCGCCGGTTCCGCAAGAAGGATAAGCCCACTGACATCCTGTCCTTCCCGTTCCACAAGGTGAGGACGAACGCCGTGATAGCTTGCGATTGAGTGGCCACGATTGTTTAATGCTGAATCGGCTTGCTGTGGTGGCTGTAGGTGCGAGCTCCCGGACGATTCCCGAGGGTCAAAACGAAAGAGGAGCGATATCTCGGGGACATCTACATCAGCCCGGCGTACGTGCGTCGTCAATGTGAAGATCCGCAGCTCGAAGAAATCACGACATTGGAGGAGCGACTGCCGGTGCTGATGGCACACGGACTCTGCCACTTGATGGGGTGAGAACAGCAGCAAGGGCTACAGACGTTATGACTTGCTACAGACTGGAGGCAGCTAACGAGATGCCTCTTGCTCGTTGCTACTTCCGTACAGATACGACCACGAGTTGGACGACGACTACGAGCGCATGCAACAGGCCGAGAACTACATCCTCGGCCGTTACACGCAATTCCTCCCGCCTGCGCTCTCTGCTGTTGGCAGTGAATCGGCCTTAGCAGCCGACACCAAGACACCGGAAAAGCAACAACCGTAGCTGTCGACTTGTAAGGTTATCAGATCCAACTTACGTTGACAAATACAATGCAACTTCAACATGAACAATACGTAGACAAAAGGGAATAGTTTGGATTATTGGCGAGTATGGTGTCTCCTTCTATCGTTGCGCTAAGCTCTCGTGCCATGCTGGAGCTCGGGCAATCGTCAACAGAGAAGACAAGGGCTGGATGAAGTCAATGAGTCTCTAATTCCGGCCCTCGACCATGTCGTACACCACACTCGTAGCCGTCTTCATGATCATGGTAGTGAAACTGGCGTGCACGAATCGCGCCACGAAGCCCGTGGTGCCGAACGCCAATACCTGGTTGATGCCGCCGGCACGGTACTGCTGTCGGAAGAGCTCTGCCACCGAGACCTTGACGCCGGCCTTGGAGGCCTGCTGGATCTGCGCCACCAGCACGTCCATGGGCAGGGTGACCGCCGCACTGACGAGGCCGCCCAGCAGCGACGAGATGACCTGCTCGCTCGTCGTGAGCACGCGCTCGGGGTTGTTGCGCTTGTACACGAGGTTCTCGGCCTGCACGGAGAAGAAGAAGCGCGTGGACCAGTCGGCCACGCGCTTGACGGAGAACATGCCCGAGCCCTTCATGAGCGCGGCCATGCCCTCCTTGCGGATGACCTTGACGCCGATGCGCATGGAGCGCGACATGGTCTCGAGCGGCGTCATCTGCTCCCGGAAGACGGGGTCAGTCATCACGCGCGTCTTGAGAAGCAGCGTGGGGCTGAGCACGAAGCCCTGGAAGCCGCCGCCGATGCCGCCGGCGATGACCTCGGACGTGCCCTTGCTGAGCTTGTCGCTCTGCACGAGCGGCGTGAGCGCCGTGCGCGCGATGGAGTGGCCCCAGGCGAAGACGGAGCCCTTGGCCACGCCCTGCAGCGCGCCCCAGGGGAAGAAGCCGTCCCAGATGCCCACGAGGCCCTTGGAGTGCATGATCTCCTTGGTCAGGTGCAGGTACGAGAACTGCGGCTTGGTCTGCTTCATGATCTTGATGAACTCGAGGTAGTGGCCCAGTGCGAACTCGTACGTGAGGCACACACCGGCACCCACGAGCAGCTTCACGCCGGCCTTCTCAGGCGCGTGCTCCTTCTTGGCGCTAAGTGCCAGCGGGGCGGCGGGGCGGTAGGCGCTGAGCGCCAGCGGGTGAAGCGGTCGCTCCTTGGGCCACACGGCGGATCCGGTCACGGCGCTGGCGAGCGAGGGCGGCAGCATGGCGAAGGGGGAGGAGGAAGGAGGAGGACGCGAGCAACTTGGGCAATGGGCTTGGGGGGGGTACGTAGCGCTTGGATTCGGGTCGAGCTGAAGCTCAAAGAGGATGGGCACGGCCCAGATTAAGTGGGCACCGGTGGGCTCTGTATGCGCGTGTGACGGACGAGGTGGTGCTGTGTTTCTCTGGAGCGGCGTGAGCAATCGCGCGTCGGAGCGCAGATCTCTTCCGGAGTTAATCTGGCGTCGGCGAACTCCAGCGGAGCGACTATGGATACTGCCTAGAGGAGAGCGCTGCCATTGCCGATAAGCGGGGATGGCAGTGCACTTATTGCGGGGCGCGGCCGCGATTTGCGCAAAGCCCTGCTTCAGCTTCAAGTGCCACGCTCGTGACGTCACGCTCTGAGCCTTTTGCCGCCACCACGCGCACTTGATGCCTCTGCACGAAGCAGAAGCCGCTGCTTTCGTCTCTGCTGGCATCCACGCTCACGATTGTAGTCAGTGCTGGCGGGACTCCCTTCGCACGGTGCAGATTCTGTTTCGCCGGTCCGATGACGCGGCGCGCAGTCTTTTTGAACCGTTGCGGGCGCCCCCAAGCAGAATTGGATGGCGTCCATCATGGACCTCAGCGAGCTCTCCCAGTGCATGCATTTCCTTCCCGAATTCTCGTCGGGCTCTAGGCAGTGCTAGAACCCCCCGCCAGGAACACTGGAGACGCTCCCGGTGCCGAGCGGGACGACGGTCACGGAGGTCCGCCACCGCCGCAACACATGGCTACCGCCCCACTTATTCCGGGCTGGCGCGGACGACCAAGCAGACAACAGCCAGGCCGTATCTTTGCTTCAAGTGAGCCAAATCGCGCCTGCAAGGGAAGTGCTCCAATTTGGTCCCCAAGGCGTGGCGCAGCCACCCAAAGTGTCCCCATTGGGCCGAGTGCTGTGCCAGCCGGGCCACTGCATCGCCGTCTTCCTGCAGTGGCAGCGGCGCCTCGTCACCTCCGCTGTTTGCCTATCACAGCACAGTGATACCTGGTCACACTTTGGAGCTCCGCGATAGCCGCGGCTGTCCAGATGTCCCTGCCCTGGAGACAAATCCACGCCTCGCCTTGCATGCAAAATGCTCCTCGCGTTTCTCTTCAGGAGCGCAAATCGCGCCCCATCCATTGCCAGCGTGTCTGCCGTCGTTCTTCCATTCGCGGCAGCCGAGCCTCCAGTCCAGTCTCGATTCTGCGTCCTGGAACCTGCAACCAAGCCAGCATCGACTGCACGAACACTCTTGATGTCGCACCCCAAGGGAGTCTTCCTTCGTGCACGCAGCATCTCCGATGCGATTGCCAATGTGCGCTCATAATGATAGCTGGAGGTCATGGGCATGACTGTCAACGCAATGCTTGACGTAACTGTGTGAACTGCCACCGCTGGGTAAGCATTGCTATCTCCCGCTGCAACCCGAGTAACGAGAAGCTTGGTGCGCATTTATCGGAGACCTCCAGTACATGTAGTGAGTGACCTTGGCACGGGAGACGTGTGTGCGGACCAGCAAAGAGTGCGGCTGAAGCCGGGGGGTTGTCGGTGGCTCCACCCACGCTTCCACGTTTGAGGACCGATGAAGAGAGCACGCGTGATAGCATCCAGCTGGAGAGCTCGACGTGCCGAATGTTGTTGAAGAGCTACAAGTGCCTTGCACGTGGATATTACCACGGTGGTAATGCACCGCCTTTCGCTTGCGCTGACGTACGACGATCGCAACTTGCGACTCGCAAGGGATACAAGTGGAGGTCGGGCAATTTTGTCCACAGAGCTGGCTGGATGTGGACAAATGCCCCGGTGATCCAGATTGTCACTGGGATCGAAGCGCGGTGAAGCCTCGTTGAGCTGCGATTGCTCCGACGCGGTCATTTGGATGAGGGCCACTGATGCGAAACAGCCTGATCGTGACGAGTACGAACGGGGTAGCTCGTGCTATCGAACCCGTAGTCGCGCGAGCGAACACGATCCCAATATGTATCCGATCCAGCAGCTTGACAAGAAGCTCAGCCACGGAGAGGACTGCCACCGCACAGTTTAAACTTGCAAGCCATTCGCGTGGACTCGAAAGCACTATTTGTTCCGAGCTCACTGATCTAGCTTGAACGTGTAACCTCGATAGGAGAACACGACTGGCAGCTACCAGTCGTGATGCTATGAGCGTTTCGTGGTGCTCTCCGGAATCTCGACGTTTGCAGCGTGAAGTCGAAACACGGCGGAGCTTCGACAATGATGCACAGCCTGCAGCCGGTGCTGACGTGCACTGCGGTTTAACAGAAGAAGTCGCCGTCGTTCTTGTGGTGCTCGCCGCGTCGTGATCCCCGGCTGCCACGCTGCCGAGTCACGCGTTGCGGCTCGCGAACGGCAGGCTGTCCGTGGACAGTTGACGCTCTGTCCCCACATGGGTCCCCACGCGCGGCACCACCGGCGCCGCGGGCCACGTGCTTTTTCCCGAGGCGAACGCGCAAACAGCCTCCGCAGCCCCTCGCCACCAAGCAGCGCCCGTGTTTCTGCTGCTGCACTTTCGATGATCGGCCCGCGCCGGCATAGACTGGTCCCCACGGCGGCGCCGCCGTGTCTGTCTCACGTCGATCTTGCTCTGCGGCACGTCAAAGTCGAAGCTGGATCCGCGCGGATGGATAGGGCGAGCCATCGGCAGAGTCCCAACGTGCCCAAGTCCAGGCGAGCTCACTTTTCGATCCGAGCCGTGTCCAGCAGGATGATCTCCCCGCTCCGCAGCGCCGCCTTCCGCCGGACCCAAGCGGTTGCTGCCCGCGCCGCCATCTCCTACGTCGCGTCCGAGAGACCCCTGACAGCCTGGAAGAAACTCGCCAACAAGCGGCCCGCGAGCTCCGCCGCTGCCGAGGCGGTGGTCCACGATGACGAGGTTGAAGACTTCTCCGTGGTGCGTGGTGACAGTGACCGGCACGAGGAATGGCTCCATGGTTAACGAATCTCGCTTTTTGTGCGCTGAGTGCAGTCGCAACCGGGCTTCGCGGTCATGCGGACACCCATCGCCAACAAGGGGCAGGCCTTCACCAAGGAGGAGCGCACGACATTCAAGCTGCGGGGTCTGCTACCTGAGGCTGTCACCTCCATTGAACTCGAGACGGAGCGCGCTATGATGCAGCTACGTCGCAAGACGTCCCCCATCGAGAAGTACATTTTTCTGCAGAGCATGCAGGACACCAACGAGGACGTGTACTACCGCATGCTCATGGAGAACACGGTCGAGCTCCTGCCCATTGTGTACACGCCCACAGTCGGCCAAGCATGCCAGGAGTTCAGCCACATCTACCGTCAAACCCCGCGAGGTTTGTACATTTCCATCAACGACATCGGCCACGTCGCCGAGATCCTGGACAACTGGCCGGAGAAGGACATTCGCGCCATTTGCTTCACCGACGGCGAGCGCATCCTGGGCCTGGGTGACCAGGGTGCCAACGGCATGGGTATCCCCGTGGGCAAGCTGTCGCTGTACACGGCCTGCGCCGGCGTGCCACCGCAGATGTGCCTGCCCGTCGTGCTCGACTGCGGCACCAACAACGAGGAGTACCTGGCCGACCCGTTCTACATCGGACTGCGCCAGAAGCGCGTCCGCGGGGAGAAGTTCGAGCAGCTCGTGGACGAGTTCATGAACGCCGCCAAGGCCAAGTACGGCGACAACGTGCTGCTGCAGTTCGAGGACTTCGGCAACTCGACGGCCTTCAGCCTGCTTCGCAAGTACCAGAACACGCACTGCACGTTCAACGACGACATCCAGGGCACGGCCTCGGTCGTCCTCGGTGGTCTGCTGGCCGCTGTGCCCCTCTCGGGCAAACCGATTTCGGAGCAGAAGTTCGTCTTCTTGGGCGCTGGAACTGCTGGTACAGGCATCGCCGATCTAATTGCCATGGCTATCTCGCGCGAGACCGGCAAGACGGTGGAGGAATCTCGCAAGCAGATCTGGCTGGTGGACTCGCGTGGTCTCGTGGTTGAGGCGCGCAAGGATTCCCTGCAGCAGCACAAGCTGCCGTACGCCCACGACGCCCCCGAATGCTCGAGCTTGGTAGAGGCACTCGACCGCATCAAACCAACAGCACTCATTGGCGTTTGTACCATCGCCAAGGCCTTCAATGAAGAAGTATGCAAAAAAATGAGGGAGATCAATGAGCGCCCGATCATCTTCGCGCTGAGCAACCCTACCTCGAAGGCCGAGTGTACGGCCGAGGAGGCGTATAAATTCACGGATGGCAAGTGTATCTTCGCCAGTGGTAGTCCATTCGATCCCGTCGAAATCAACGGCAAGCTTTGTGTTCCTGGACAGGGTAACAACTCGTACATTTTCCCAGGCGTTGGTCTGGGTGTCGTCGCAGCTGGCCTGACCCACGTCAATGACGAGATTATGATCATCGCCGCCCAGACGATCGCAGGACTCACTACACCTGCAGACCTAGAGACTGGTTGTGTCTATCCCCCGCTGTCCACGATCCGGGAAGTGTCACTCAAGATTGCAGAAGCTGTCGCTGAATACGTACGTGCAAATGTGTGGCCATTTTGCTGAATTGTTGTCTGAGTTGCGCATTCGTTTATAGGGCTACGAGCAAGGCTTTGCCACCGTTCCGAAGCCAGACAACATGTCGGAATATCTGCGCGACTTCATGTATAAACCGTGAACACCTACGTATGCGGGTGCACCGTCACAAAAATATTGGTGCGTTGAAGTCAAGCTGTCGAGTGGGCAGCGTGTATTGTATTCCTGATAAAATGCACTCGAAGTGACACCAACTGGTCGACCTGTGCTAATCGCTCCGCTTCGGTTGATTTCTGAAAAGAGATCTGCAGGGCTTCATTCAAATTGAGCGAATTCTCACAACAACGATGAATTTAGCTCAACTTATACTGTATTGCTTTTTTAGTCTTTCAACTGCACTACTTCCCTGGGTGTGACATCTGTAAAACTGGACTCGTTCGATCCCGCTATGTTTGTGCCCATAAAGTAGGAAGGTACTTGGCAAAAGGCAGCAAAACGAGCTGCAATCGTCTTCATGTCCTCTAACTCAGCAATTTGTTGTAACCGAGAAGTTTCTAATCGCACCGAGGACTCATATGTTTCCTTTGCCAGCTCTCGGGCAGTGCTGACATGACTATTATCATTGTGCATTCCAGACTCACTCGAAATTGTAGCCTCGCCCGCATCTTCGACGTCTGTGTGCACTTCCACTGGAGTTTCTTCCCTCCTTTCTGCCAAACAGCGCAGTTTCCGTGATCTTAACTCCTCGCATGCCTTTTGAGCAACCATACGAAGAAACGACGTAGCACTTCGGCGAGCCACGATATGCGCCCTTGCTCGTGCTGCAATATCTCGTAGCGACTTCAAGCAGTGCTGCTGCCTCCTCGCAAGAACGCGAGCCTTTTCTGCTTTAAGCAACCACTCTTTTCGTGCTCGATCCTTCTTACCACGCATGCGAGGCAAGCCTACAACCTCTTCAGCGCCCTGCAAGTAGGGAGCGCTTTGAGTGGCCTCGGCTGCACTACCCAGCACAGATTGCTTGTGAGGAGCTGTTTCAGCAACATCATCACTAGCTGTGTTGAGGTCCGAAGCCACAGAAGAGATTCTGTGTACTTCTGCGGCAGCTCGCTCAGTTCCTTCGCGTATCCATTCCGAGGCATTGTGGTGTGACAGGTACGCCATGTCATGACGAACAATATCTTCAATCAACAGTTTAACTTGCACAACCTCCCCCGAGCTCAATAGAGCTGCTTCCACTTGTTGTTGTTCTGTGTATGCTTCAAGAAACCCACCATACTTCAGAAATACTTGACCTCCTTGCACTACCCAGTCAGATGAAGAGATATTAAGGGATGTCTGTACTGCTTGGTCTGCTACGTGTTCCGCATTAGCTCCAGCGATAGTACGAAAAAGATTCATGAAGCTCTCTTGACCAACTAATCCTTTGTGTTGAGGATCTAGCTTCTGAAAAATGTCCAGCATATTGATGCGGGCCTCTTGGCAACGCCTTACGAGGATCTCTAGTAGGCTTGGGGGTGATACATGCTCATCGGTGGAAGTAGCAACTGTTACTGTTTCTGGCCTTGGAGGAGGCAGAATATTTGCCTGATTGTCAGCACTAGGGTCTCCACTCCGATCACTGGGCGTAACTCTGGGTGCACTAGGGTCTCCACTCTTATTATCACTGGGCATAATACTGAGTGATTGGCGCTCTCGTTTCACCGCCGTGGTCTTCTTTCGATGAGGAGCAGGAGGCTGAACAACCGCTGTCGTTGGGGCTACAGGCTCCCTTGGTGTTATTAGGTATACTCTAGGTGATACAACCTTTGGCGGGGATCGGCGTAGTTTAGCGGCTGCGATCGCTTCTTTTCGAGTTTCTACTTCTAATCTTTGGGCCTCTACTGCATTTTCAAGATTTCTCAACCCGTCAGCTGCTTGAGGGTACTCATCCTTAATTGATTCGAAGAGCATGCGTGCTTCATCAAATTCACTGGTCAAGGTAAGGACAATTCCAAGTTTGTAAATCGCATAGGGATCGTTCGGATTGAGTTCCAATGCCCGTCGAAATTCATCTACACTAGATTGAAGATCTTCAGCTGCTTCGTACGCGCAGGCAAGGTTGATTCGAAGTCTAAATTTCACTTCTTCGTTGGTCTCCGATGTCAAAGCCAGCGTATACAGCTCGATAGCCCGCTGCAGCTCCCCTTTCGAGTGTAAGCGCACGGCGGCCTTCGTTACCATTTTCAACTTTTGGGTTGGCTCTAGACTTGCATGATTCTGCGGTAGCGATCGCCACCACCACTCGAATCCACTCACCGAGTTGATGCATTCAGGATTCCACAAATATTTTTCAGAAACAACAACTCGCTTGGAAGGGCTACTACAACTTGGACTTTGAGGTGGCGAACCAAAGAGCGGGTCAAGAGTTATGTTCGCCTCGACGTCGAGCTGCTTCTCAATTCGAGACGGGGGAGCATTAGGCGTATTGCACCTGTATTGTCGTGGACCATCCACTGCAGCTAGCCTCGGCATGCTGAAGATTTTTGCTCGCCGAGACTGTTCGACGGGAGAAGTTAGAGGACGCGTCACGGGTAATTTCATCGTGGGGCAGTACGGAGAGGGTGCTTCCTGGTACAACTTGGATATCGTTGTCGTGGGTGAGAAAAGTGGTCGATGGGGACTGTGACTTCTATGGCCTGTCAAATACGGAAGAGCGATGTCTCTTATAGAAGCCCGGAACGGAGAAAGTTGGGTCGTGGAAATTCGCAGAGGGTTTTCATCTCGCGAAAGACGAGCAAACACCTCACTGTCTTCGTCATACGTTTCATCCAAAACAATCGGCGGTGGCAACGGCATTTCCACCGAAAAACATTCTAGTAATCTTGCAGCCAGCTCGCACAGCGTCGGGTTGTCCTGGTGCCGCTTCTGCAACGAAAACACAAACATGTTGGGCTGCCAAAATTGTCCCTGGGCTGCAAGTTTGCATGCAGCCACGACTGCAGCATTGTCTTCTTCAGCAAGCAGTACCAGGAGCCGTAAACAGGGAATCTGCAGGGACGACGACAACAACGCGGCAACAAGCATCGTCACATGTCAGCCATCCGCAATTGGTCTGCAGATGTTGGTGTTTCCACTATCGTGACTTACTCGCTTTTGTGTCTCGGTGAACTGTGTCAGCATCCTAAAGATGCAGCCGGCAAAGCCTGAGCCAACACGCCGCTATCAGCGAAAAAGCCAAGCAATTTACCCGCAGCACACGAGCCCAGCCGTACCTGACCGCAGGGCGTGTTCCCGAATCACCGCACACTGCATGAGCTCCCAGGCCTCGGCCAGCAGCTCCTCCTGGCCGCACCAGACCCACACTACTATTACACCCACGAAGAGAAGCGCTCCCAGCCCCGCGTACAGTCCGACACACGTACCAGGTTGTTGTGCGGGCAGCGGTCGATGGAGGCGGCGAACATGAGCGCGGCCATGGGGTCCACGACGCACGTGGAGAAGCGCGACTCGGAGTGTGGCAGCGGCGCCGAGCGCAGACGCTCCGCCACCGTGTCGCGGTGCGTGCGTACGAGGCTCTTGGCCTGCGCGGACGTGGCGCTCGTGGTCATGCGCGACTTCTGGAAGAAGGCGTTGAGCCAGAGACTGCGACGCGCCAGCAGCGCCGGCTCCACGCTGAAGCTCGGGTGCAGCCGCGCGTAGCGGCCCAGCCAGCGCCGGTTGGCGTCCACGAGCGCCTCGAACGCGGCGTCGCCCTCCACCTCCGCGTCCGGCAGCTCCAGCGCGTCCATCGCTGGCGAAAAAGGCAACTTTTGTCTTTCGTAACACCCGTGACTTCAACTTCCCGAAAGAAGGAGGTGCGCTGAAAATAAGTACGGCTATCTATAATATCGAATCGATATACGGGTATACCGTGCGTATACATACGACCCGCGGCCGGTCCCGGTATGTACATACCTGTTCATGCATTTGGTGTGTTTTGGACACGGGTCCGGCCGGGCACATCCTGGCAGGGCGGTCGTTTTTCCGTTTCCCTTGTCTAAGCTGTTTGCGCCGAAAAGTCGGCGCCACTTCGTGCCGTCGTGGCTCTATTTATAGGCGCGGCTTAGGGGGGGGAAAGAAAGTCCGCCTGCGGTTCAGTCCGGCCCGGCCGACACTCAAGCACGCACGAGCCCAAGCCGAGACGACAATCACTCTCGCGCACTCGAGATGGACGAGCTGGCGGCGCAGCAGGGGCGCGAGCTGCTGCTGGGCGCGCTCTCGGGCGACGACCTGCTGGCGGCGGACTCGTCCGCGGCCTCGACGCCCGCCGCCGTGACGCACGAGGTGCACTGGGAGGGCTACGTGCGCAAGAAGGGCGACTGGCTGCCGCGCTGGGAGGAGCGCTACCTGATCCTGGACGGCGCCACGCTCACGTACTACAACTCGAAGGAGGAGGCCCGCAGCGCGCGCAACCTGCGCGGCCGCATGATCATCCGCCGCGTGCGGCCCGAGAACTACGGCAAGGCCCACGGCTTCCTGCTCGAGACGCAGGGCCACAAGCACTTCCACCTGTGCTGCGCCACGGAGCTGGAGAAGGACATGTGGGTCGAGATGATGCAGGCCGCCATCGAGGAAGGCGTGCGCCACCACGCGCACAGCCGCCTCTCGCTCGAGGGGATGGAGGCGCTGCAGCTGCAGGCCTCCCCCACGCAGGTGGACCTGCGGGGCTTCTACCTGGCCTTCCGCCAGCTGCTCATCTCGCACTCGTCCTCGCCGCAGTTCTTCCCCAAGCTCTCGCGGGACGTCGTGCTCACGTCCAACTACGCGCCCACCGTGCCCTTCTGGGGCGAGTACCACGGCCTCGACGGCGTGCTGCACTTCTTCTCCATCCTGTACGAGACCGTCGAGATCACGGCCTTCTTCGTCACCGACATCGCCCAGGCCAAGGAGGGCTGCACGGCCGTCGTGGCCGGCCGAGAGACCATGAAGAACAGGGACAACGGACGCAAGTTCACGCAGCAGTGGCAGCACACGATCGAGTTCGCGCCCGACGGACGCGTCAAGAGCCTCACCATCTCCGCGGACCCCATCGCCGCATCGGCGGTCTTCGGCTGCAGCGCCACCTCCAGTCTATCGCTGCCCATGGCGGCGGTGGTCGGCAACACGGTCCACGACAACCCGCCGGGGCGGCTCCACGTCGTGGTCTTCCGCGGCGAACAGATCTCCGACCAGGGCTTCATCGACGACGAAGAGCAGACGGATGAGTCGGAGGCGGACGACTACAAGCGCCCGTCCAACCGACGAGTGTTCCTAGGCCTGCGTCTGGTGACAGATGGCAAGACGAATGTGTACGCGCCGACGTCTTCGTCAAATTGTGTAGCGAGGACGCGCGCGTGCGACCCCGACGAGGCTCAGAACCCCAAGTGGAACTCGAAGCACGAGATCTCGTTCGCTGGTTCGTCCCGTGGCAAGCCGTGCTTCATCCTGATCGAAGCGTGGGAGGTTGTGGGCTCGGACGGCTCGGGCGAGGCTTCGGAACGCGTTATCGGCGTTGCTAAAGTCAACCTTGCTCCTTTCCTGGCGTTGGCCAGTACATCGCGCACAGTCCGGGAAAGCGTTATTCATTCGGATATTGCCCGTGGCGCTGTGCCTCAATGGTACACACTGTTGTCGGCGAATGAAACGAAGTTCACGTGCGGACGAGTGCAGCTCAGCATCAGCTTTGAAGCTTCCATGTCGTCATTTGCTGCCATGTCGCGCTCTAATCTAGCAAACGCGACGCGAAATGGCATTGATGAAAACTCGCCTGATTTGGACCCTAACGCTGCAACACCGCAGATTCGTCCACCAGGATTGACGGTCCAGTCGATGAGTCACCGCGTCGCATTGGCCCGTGGTTGCTCGTTCCGAGATACAAAACGGGACAATCACCAGTTTCGCGTAGGCAACACGAATTTTGATGTCCCTAAACGCTATCAGATGATCAAGGCTGTGGGGCAAGGCGCGTATGGCTGTGTGATTGCTGCTAGTGACACGGAAACGGGCCAAGCGCTCGCTATCAAGAATATCCCGAACGCTTTCAATGATCTAATTGATGCAAAGCGTATTCTACGTGAGATTCGCCTGATGCGCCATTTAAATCACCCGAACTTGGTGAACCTGCTGGATCTACTGCGGCCACCGACCCTACAAGAGTTTAACGACGTGTATATCGTAACGGATCTTATGGAGACCGATCTGCACCGTGTGATTCACTCGAATCAGTCGATTAGTGATGATCACGTGCAGTACTTCCTGTATCAGATGCTTGTGGCGATTAACTACGTACACTCTGCTGAGGTGCTTCACCGTGACTTGAAGCCATCAAACATTTTGGTGAACTCAGACTGTGATTTGAAACTGTGTGATTTTGGTCTAGCTCGTGGCATCCAGGGTATGGACTCCGGTTTGACGGAATACGTAGTCACGCGATGGTATCGCGCTCCTGAACTGCTGCTTTCATCCAAGTACGACAAACAAATGGATGTGTGGGCCATCGGATGCATTCTAGCTGAGATGCTTGGAAGGCGTCCTCTATTTCCTGGCCATGACTATCTGCACCAGTTGAAGATCATTATGGATGTTGTGGGATCTCCATCAGAGGACTCCCTGGATTTCATCACCAACCCCAAGGCGAAGCGGTTCATTTTGCGTCAACCCAAGAAACCAAAAGTGCCGCTCTCGTCAGTGTACCCACGCGCTACACCGCAGTGCCTCGATTTGCTGGAAAAGATGCTGGTGTTCGATCCTCGTAAACGTATCACTATTTCGGAGGCTCTCGAGCACCCGTATCTAAGTTTGGTACGTGATCGATCCCTGGAAAAGACGTGCCCTACGCCATTCGACTTTGCGTTCGAAAATTCTGACTTGACAAAGCAAAAGCTGCAAGAACTCATCTTTGAGGATGTATGTGCGTTCCATCCGGATGCACGTATCCCCGACCCGGTTGTACCGACCGCTTCTACTGTTGTGAACAGTGCCAGCCGACTTTATGGTCTCTCAAGGGTGGATTCCACCTTGGTGCCGGTTTCCGACAAAACCGATGTTCCCGTCCCAGTCACATCGGTAGCTGTACCACCGGCTCCGGTATCTCTTGAAGCACCCGCAAACCTAGTGCTTCATAAGGCTGCTAAAGAACCTCTCTACACCCAGCAGCCCGAAGCCCAAGCTCGGCCTTCACCCATTGTTTTGCTGCCCCCTAATTCTGTTGCTATTCATGAAGCCCGGGCTTCCGAAACGCCTGTGGATGGAGTAGCCTTCCCACATTCCCCGGAGGCCGTATCTTCGTCGGTCCCAATGAGTGCACCATCCACTGTTCCATCATCCATGCCGCCCATGCCGACTGTATCGGTAGAGCCTCTAGAGCAACCGCCATCGTCAGCACCCGAGCACGAACGAAGTGCCCAACCAGAAGTTGCAATTGAGATCATGCAAACGCCTGCTCACACTACCGAGGTGGCGGCGGAGGAAGCAGCAACAGAGGCATCCCTCGACGATATTGGCACCACCCCCATTCACAATGTATCAGTAACAGAAACTGCCACGGTCGACGAGAACGGTGCAACTGATCACGACGCACCAAACAGCACAAGCACCAGCAGCAGCGGCAGCGACCGTGAGGGTGATATCACAGAAGCACAAGAGACCGATCGCGAGATCGATCTGTCGACTTCGCCGAAGAAGCAGGTGCTGCAGCAGCCCAAACCGCTCCTAACACCATCGTCAGTGGTGTGAGTGTCCGAGCTAAAGCGGTAAAACCTGCCGCCGTGGGGACGTCAAAAGTGTTTGCTCACGTATCACTTCAGAAAGAGGTGACCCCTTGGCCACTTCAGCACGGAAAAAGTGCGATCGACAGGTTGTTTCACCAAGCGCGCCTCCGTATATTCACGAGTTGGGATGTGACGCTCGGGCTTGTAAGACGAAGGCTAAGACAGCAGACGCTAAACAAGGGCGAAGAGAAGCCTAAGTTGAAGTTGGAACTGAATAAACAGAACTGAATGCTTGTGCGACCTAGTATGCCGGACTTGACAGTTGATCATTCTCTCTTCTGCCATCGCACAGCGTACTTGCAGCTTGAAACATTAAGGTGACCGTACTGTGATGATGCAGACGCAAATTGCTCCCACCTCTCTGTACCTTTCACCTTGTAAAAATACTTAGTTGGTCGTCGCGTTAGAACTGTTTTTCATTAAAAAAAATGGTTGGGTAAGGATAGTCATATTACTGCGTGAGCGTCGAGCTACATGAACATTTATTCCGTTCCTCCGTTCTCGCTCATTAGCAGATAAATTTACAGAAGCTACAACGCACAGCAAATTCTCAGATTTCCTCAGAAGTTGGAGGGATCGATAGCTTGGAACTTCCAATTTACTAGTACTACCACGAAGTACTGTAGCATTAATCTTCTGGTGGTCCAAGACGAAAGTATCAAGACCATGGTTACGACCCTTACTTGCTTACTCCTCGGCTCGCCGAGCGAAGAACCTTTTTGCATCCAGGTGGATGACCAGAGAATAGTGGACAGCGTGAAAGATGCTATCAAGGCCGAAAACCCCGACATCAAGTGTCCGAATCGCAAACTAAAGCTGTATGTTGCGAAGAAAAATGACGGCGCCTGGATTAATTCGAGCGATCCTCTGCTTAGGAAGCTGAAGACGGGAATGGATCTTGCAGAAATCGGACTCTTGACACGAGATCCTATTGATACCCTAGCGTCGGTGCGCGAGATTTTCTCAGAAGTCTCGGAAACCCATGTGATCCACATCCTTATCAAAGTCCCTGATAGTGAGAACTCACACAGTACAGCAGCCACACTGTCTGTAATGCCGGTTTTTGACGAAGGGTGGACGTACCGATGGAAGGAAGCTTTCAACAAGGAGCGAGTCTTACCAGAGGCCTTGCCTCCTGTGGCTGATCTAGAAAGCTTTTTTGAGGGTGACCTACCTGTCAAGATTGGTGTTCCCGAAAGTTTTTACAGATGGAGCCAACGGTTTTACTGTTCAGAGAGGATCTTCAAACCCACAAATTTGGAGCCGTGCGTGACCTTCTTAAACGAAGTCGGATACCGGGCTATTCGTTCGGTGACTGATGGAGACACGAAGGCGACGTATATTTCATACTGGGACGACTCAATTCGCAACGTTCTTGAATTTGTGTTGAGCGGGAAAAGTAGCCGATACACAATTGAAGCACCCTTAGACGGTGGACCCGCCACCCCTGACTTTGTATTTGTGTTAGACTCCGTGTGTGTCGTTCGTGGAGAGGAAGAGGGGCCAAAACCTTTAGTAGCTGAGAGTCCCCGTTTCAGAAAGTTTGACCAGGTTCCCTGGAGGCACGGTAATTTGGTTCGGCACTTGTTTGGATACATAAAGATGCTTTCATAGTCACGCTCTACGCTCTCACCCGAGCAGCACCAGATTCAACTCAAATTCGTGCTCACAGACTCAACTCATACAACATCTTGCATACATGTCCACGTGTTCATTTGTTGCTCGCCGTGCTGAACATGAGTCGTCTGCTGCAGAGCATTGCCAGCTTGTGTCCTGCAACTGGTAAAGATGAGTATCGGGTGCTCAGTCGGTCGAATGGTGTTGAGATTTTCCTCGAGCCCACGCGCGTGACGAAAACTTTTTTGCCGCATAAGTTTTTTGCTGCATCAGAGCAAGAAGTGGTCTACCATGTGCTGGACAGAAAAACTGTGAACTCGAATCGATTGCTGCGCTCGGATCACGATAAAAGAAGAATGATCTTCGCTCCTCGAGGAATAGCTACGAAACCTGCAAACCTCAAAGAACTATTTATTGCTATTTGCGGTGTTCTGTGGGGATTAAGGGGTCTGCACGCTGCGTCGTGGATGCATCGAGATATTCGTTGGTCAAATGTCATGAAGCGGAATAATGAATCCACCTCGTGGTTCCTTATTGACTTCATGGATGCTCTGTTGAGCCCAGCAGATTCATCCAGTGGGGCACACTTGCGCCGTGAAAACCACGCACCGGATATATTTGACCCGAACCGTAACCACACGACAGCGGTGGATGTATGGTCGGTTGGCTATTTGATCGAAACAAGTGATGTACAGGGGGTTGATCTAGGAAAGATAACTGCATTTAAGGACGAGCTCATGCATAGTGACCCATCCAGACGACCGACAGCGGAGGCTGCACTTCAACGAATTATGGAACTGGAGAAAGAGTATCTGCAGGAAATAAAAACGAAGAAAAAAGAAACTGAACAAAATACGATCGCACAGAAGCGAGCCGCCGAAGATAGTGATACTTCTCCAAGTAGCAAGGAACAAAGGACTGCGTAGCGTGAGAGCAGGGGCCCAGACTATGGTACTTATGAGGTCATTCATGCTCACGCGCTAGCCAATACTGACTTTGGCAGATTGCACGATCAATACATGATTCCATGAAATACGTTCGTGTTAACGATACGCTCCTCTAAATATGCATTCTACTAGATCGCCAACCCACGCAGTGCCCTTGCGGTACTGGCGGCGTCAACTCGCGGGACAAGATGAGATTGTCGAATCACCTCTGCGTAGAGCTGAATCAGCTTCGCGCTTGTCGGAATCCGTCGTAGCCCCTGCATGAGCACAATTTCTTGTCGGATCTGAATTTCTTGCGCACGAAGCACCATCGGGAACCGCTTGTGGCCGTACACTTGCAACACGTCGCTTTCCTGTAACGTCACCAGTGAGAGTGCACACAGGTCTCGCCAAGCCGCAGCAAATACCGCCTTCCAACCGATGGCAGGAATCGTCGCTGGCCTGCTAACCTTCAGCTTGCCACCACTAGCTCGTCGGATGAGCGACGACTTATTCACGTAACCAAAGTGACGGGCCACCAGCAGCTCCCAGAGCTCCGCGCAGCCCGCCATGTCGCGTTGCAGCCTGCAATTCACCATGCTCAGCTGTGTGATGCTCGCCACGTCCAGGTACTGACACACGCGGTGCTCCAGCAGCTCGTACGGCAGCTCCAACAGCGGTGACTGCACCATCTCCCTGTAGCAACAAGAATGACACCACGCAGCGAACATGCACGACCGACCTTGGCAGAGGAGGGTGGGGCAGAGGTGGCCTGCCACCTGCTAGCAAGCAACACTCAGCGAAAAGAGGCTGGCCGCCGTCTATTCCATCGCAATAAAGGGCTGAAAAGGGTCCCTAGGCGTGCGGGTTCCGCAGCACGACGATGACCGAGTCTCCGCGCAGGAACATCTTGCTCACGAAGCGGTCCTTGTTCACGGGCTTGGCCGCCTTCTTGCCCTTGCCGGACTTGGGCACCTCGGTCCACATCTCCTTGACGTTCTCCAGCACCATGTTGCAGTGGCGGTCGAAGGCCTTGACGCGCGCCAGCAGCTTGTGGTTGTTGCGCACGTTGATGAGCACCTGCGAGTTGTTCTTGACGCTGTGCATGAGCACCGACAGCGGGCCCTTCTGGAACTCCTCCTCGTCCTCCTGCACGCGCTTGAACTCGCCCTCTCCGCTGCGGCCGACGGCGACACGACCACCGTTAGAACCCTCGATCAAGCGGCGGTCGGGCCAGCGCAGTGGCCGCCCCGGGCCAAGCGCTAGAGAGGCGGCACGCGCCCGCGCAGTCGACGTACCTCGCCATGGTGTCCGCGCTGGTCTGCACTTGGGAGCCGCTTTGGGTGGCTGGAGCTTTTCAAGTCGCACTTTAGTGGAGATACCTGGGAATAAGGACCTGGACAGATTAATGAGTTGATATTGCGACAAGCTTTACCGGTAGGGGTATCAACTGAAAACGAGTGTATGGGGTGTTTCTACCGGGATCACTACCAAAGCACGGGAGCTGCTTGCCTACTTTCGCCTGCGTGCGCGTCTACTTCGAGCGCTCGAGCCGCGAGCAGCACCGTCATATGCAAAATGCTTGCTTATCTGCTCTCCGGGGCCGGGCGCACTTAGTCCAGGTCCATCTTCTCGGCCTCGTCCTTCTCGTCGGCAGGGGCGGACTCAGCCTCGGTCGGCTCCGGAGCAGCGGGCGTCTCCACCTTGGGCAGCGGCTTGGGCTTCGAGGCGATCGGCAGGGCCACGGCGCGCACAGCCACGATCTTGCTGCGGATGGCAGCCGACGTGACCACGGGGGCGTCCGTCGGGCTCCGGTCCGCCTGCTTCGTCAGGCCGTCGAACAGCCACGTCTCGGCGTCCACGCACGTCTGGCGCAGCTTGGTCTTCTCCTCCTCGGTCCAGTGCGAGTACGCCTCGTCGCCCGAGTTCACCATGCGCTTGTACTCCTCCAGCACAGCCGTCAGCTCAGCCTGGGCCACGCCACGCTCCGTGCTCTCCGCCAGACGGAACTCCACGGGGGAAGACAGCTTGCGCAGGTCGTCCAGCTTCTGCTGGTACACCGACTTGGTGCTGTCGAAGCCCTCGTCCGTGTACAGCCAGTCCTCCGTCTCCATCAGCTTGGACTCGAGGTTGCTCTTCTCCTCGCTCGTGATGAAGCCAGCCAGCTTGTCCGTCACCTGGTTGCGCATCTCGTACACGAAGCTCTCCAGCTCGTTACGCTTGTTGAACGTCTCCTCAATCACGCGGTCCTGCTGGGCCATCTTCAGCTCCTGCTCCGTAGCAGTGGTCACATCAGTAGCCGACAGGCCACCAACCTGCGACTGCACGGTCAGCTCAATCTTACGGAAACGCTTCTTCTTGGGCTCAGCGGGCTTGTCCTCCTTCTTCTCCTCACCCTCCTTCTTCTCCTCGCCCTCAGCCTCGGCGGGCTTCTCCTCCTCCTTAATCTCCTGCATCAGCTGCGACGACGCAATCGAGAACAGGCCGTTCATGTCCTGCTGCACGTTCACACGGATCTTGGGGAGCTCCGCGCCAGCCTCCTGGGAAGGAATGCCCGAGATCGTGAACTTGCCGATGTCCATCACATAGTCAGGCGGCAGGTAAGCCTTGGCCGACTCGTCGTACACAGCGTCAATCGAGAACGGCTTGTCACGACGGAAGGTGATGCGCTTGGTCTTGGGGTACTCGTCCTTACGGCTGAGAATCACCAGCGAGCTGTCCTCCGAAGCAGGGGTTTCCATGTTGACGTCCTCGTCGTCGTCAGCAGCGTCCGTAGTCGAGGCGCTGCCATCCCACGACACACGCACGGGCAGGTGCACGCGGTCCGTGACGCTGAACTCCTTCACCTTGAACATGGGCGACAGGATAGCGCAGTTCAGGGCGCAACCACGGGCAACCGACTCGTCGGCGTTCAGCGTCGTGCTCAGGCCGTAGTTCTGCTGCTCCTTGTCCAGGCCCAGTACCTCGGCAAGGTGGCGCTTCACGCTGGTCACACGGGTGCCACCGCCGACAATCTCAATGTTAGCCAGCTGCGACTTCTCCACACCGGCATCCGCAAGCGCGCGCTCAATGGGAGCGTCCAGACGCTCCAGGAGCGGAGCAATGAGCTCCTCGAACTCCTCGAGCGTCACCTGCGCGTTGTAGTCGCGGTCATCGGCCAGGCACTCGATGTTGAGGTGCGTGGCCGTGACGCCGTAGGGGCTGAGGTTCTTCTTGGCCTTCTCACAGGCCGACAGCAGCTTAATGCGCGACTTGGGGTTCTCGAGCGGGTTGGTCTTGTACTTCTCGGCGAACTTGGCAGCCACGTCCTTGGCGATGGCCATGTCGAAGTCGCGGCCTCCGAGGAAGCGGTCGAAGGCGGCCGACTTGACCGTGAGGCGGCCCTGCACGAAGGCCACGATGGAGACCGTGTAGCTGGCGTGGCCCAGGTCAATGAACATGACGTGCTGGGGCTCCGACTCGTGGAAGAGGTTCCGGGCCGACTTGTAGATGCCGTAGGCGAGGGCGATGGCCGTGTGCTCGTTGATGAGGCGCAGGCAGTTGAGGCCGGCGATCTTGGTGGCGTTGAGCAGGGCGCGGCGCTGCACGTCCGTGTAGAAGCCAGGGCACGAGAGCACGCAGTAGGCGGGGTTCACGCCCTCGTTGGCGGCGGCGGCGATGTTCTGCATCTTGTTGAGGATCATGGCCACCACCTGCTCGCACGAGAAGGTCACGGGCTCGTCGTTGTAGTGGAGCACGATGCCGACGTCGCCGCTGGCCAGCTCCACGCACTTGTAGGCGAGCTGCGCGATCTCCTGCTGCACCTCCGGGTGCTTGAACTTGCGGCCGATCAGGCGCTTGATGTCCGTGGCCGTGTTCTTGTAGTGCATGCGCGCCATGCTGATGGCCGCCTCGCCGATGAAGCGCTGCTTGCCCTGCACGCACACCATGTTGCTACACGCGCGCGGGTCAGTCACGAGGCCGCTTACGGGACGCCCACCAGAGGGTACGGTACTTACGGGTTCTTTCTGTTGGAGTTCTCATTGAGGATGATGTCGATGCCGCCGCGCTTGGCCTGGCCGATGACGCAATCCACGTTGCCAAAGTCCACGCCGATGACCGACATGATGCTGCTGCAGGGGGTCGAGAGGGAACGTGCTTCTGCCGCGGAGCCGCCGAAACGAAAGTGGCTCGCGCTCGGCTCGGCGGGGGTCGGCCGACAACGACCAGGCGATTGCTTCCAGAACGCACCTAAGTGGGGCGCCCCCACACCGCATAGCCTGCGATAACGCATGCGTCTGCCGTTTGGGGGGGGGGCCCGGCCCGTTTTGCCAGAAAATGGGCACTCATACCTACATTCGCATCTTCCTTGCGCCCAAGCCGACTTGGAACGTGGCAGGCGGCTCATGACTGTTCGTCCAGTCTGGGACCAACCTTTGACAGTAGATTCGAGGCATCGAAAAGAAATACTAGTACATGTAGTGGCATCGCTACCGAGATTAATGCAGTTTGCAATGCTTACATCGGACTTACCCCACCTTCAGTCGGCAGTCTTGCTTGGCGGTCGATGCGATGCTGGAGCCCGACGGCGATCACCCCCGACTGCTCCACGGTCTTGGTGGAAACTAGCCGTTCCCCAGAGTTTAGATTTTATCAACCGTAAGTACTCAGGCGGCGTGCAGGGCCAAGTTTCATCACATTCGCAAAAGGTATTAAATTATCCACGCGGTTTCATCGCCATGAAATGGGATTTCTGTCCGATAAAATGATTATTTGCCGTTTTTATACACACCGGTCCCATCCAATACAGACCTGAAAAACCTAATATGCCTGCGAAACTGAAAATTGCGGCCGCCCTGCCCGTTCCATTTGACTCGTAGCCACTCAATTCGGGCCCCACGCGGCCTGCTCGGCTTAATCAGAGCTCCCGCGCCTGCTGCGGGGCTGGACGCATCGGCTGCGTCTGCGCCACCCCTCGCCGAGTTCATCGCGAGGGCGCATGGGGCTGGGGGTGCACGCCATTGCGGCGACATCGGGCAGGCCCATGGCCCCCAACGTGGTGCCAGAAGGTTCTCGAATGTGGCGAGCGAGTTGGCTGCCGTTTCGCCCGTGGGGGTGCCCCCGATCCCTGTCTCGGCTCTAGTTGATGTGCACCAGACCGGCCACGTCAGCGACCTGAGCCGAAGAGCTTGCGCGCCCAGGCCTCCGTGGACGCCTCGCGCTCGTGCAGCTCGTCGCCGAGCCGCTTGTTCTCGGCGTGCAGCTGCTTTGCCAGGGCCTTGAGCTGCTCCACGCGCTGCTTCAGCCGCCGGCTTTGCCGCTGGAGCGAGGCCTCGGCCGCCTGCCGCAGCTCCAGCCGCGTGCGCAGATCCTGCGCCAAGGTCTGGCACCAAAAGCAACAAAAGTTGAGTGAGTTCGCCGCTTCGCTGGTTGTGCTTGGCTCGTACCTGTTGCTGGAGCTGCGCCTCTGCGGCTCGCTGCTGCGACTTGTCCAGCCGCGCAGCGGCCTCCTTGCCTGCCTCTCTCTCCTGCTGCAGCGCCCTCTGCAACGCCTCGACCTCCTTTTGCAGCTGCTGACGCTCGGCGGAGTGGTGCTCGGAGCGCAGCGTATTCTGAGCGGCCAGCTCCGCCGCAGCGCATTGCTGTTGCTGCAGCTGCTCCCGCAGTCCGACCACTTCGCTCTGCGGCGTGAGGACGCACACGCATTAGTTGTGCTGCCACAGAGGTGAAGCAATGGGGGCATTGCCGCTACTAGCCACACTCAACCTGACAGTTCTTACCTGTAGAGCGCGTGTGTTGGTCTTCTCGTCAGCAACACCACGCACTGCGTGGTCGAGCTCTCGCTCCAGACTCGGAACCCGGGAGTCCATCTCGCCCTTCAGCTCGGCATACGCCAGCTTGCACTGCATCACCTCGTCGCGAGTTGCAGAGTTTTTGTCTCGCTGCGCCTCCAAGTCGTGCGCCAGCTTCTTGTGGTGGCGAAGACGAGTCCTTAATGCGACTATGATCCGACAAGCCTCTTCCAGACGATTCTTCGTGTCGTCAACGCGCTTCTCCACTGCTGCCTTGTCGCGACCTACAGCCTCCAGCTTCTCTCCCCACCGCAGCTCCGAGAGCTCGCGTTCCTTCACTTCGGCCTCTGCTTCGCTCCTTTGCAGCTCGAGCTGCTCAACCCGTTGCGTTAGCTGAGACTTTTCCTGCTCGCTCTGCTTCTTGAGTGCAGCCATCTTGGACTGCCACCTCTCGTCGCACCGCTGCTCGAACTCACGCATCTCGGACTGATAGCGTGCCCGAATCGCCTCGAGCTGGTGCTGCTGCTCCTGTGCTGTCGAAGCTAGGATCTGCTCGTGCTCTGTGAGCGACACGCAGGAGCCCACCACCTCTCGAAGCTGGCGTTGCAGACTTTGCACTTGTCGTTCGTGCTGGGCCTCCTGTCGCTCGAGCCTCTGCTCGTACTGCTCGCGCGTCTCGTCACAGAGCTCCTGCGTTTTTCGCTTGAACGCAGCCATCAGCTCATCGCTGTAGGACGTACTGGTGTCAACCACGCGGCGGTTGTTGTCTCCGACGGGTTCCCCGTCACCTAGGTTAGCCTTCTGAAAGTCTCGCTGGCCATTCACTAGTGCCAATGCTGCGCGGGGTCGTCCCTTTGAACTGCATGCTAGCGAGGGCGGTGACAAGTCATAAGTAGCTGCTGTGGGTCGCTGCCCAAATTTCATATCGTTGTTGTTTGTCGTGGCAGAAGTACAGGAGACGAGTTTGCGATGACCGAGCGGTTGCATCACTCCTGAAACTTTCGTAATCGGGAATATACCAACTCCGATGTGAAGATATTAATAAGTAATACTTCTATTATACTTCAAGTACACGTTCTTGCAACACGGAGAGCTAAACACAATGCCGCGCTCTTCGAGCACGAAATGGGCTCTGAAATTAGTAGTATATCAACAAAGGCTTATAGTGATCGGATTTTTTTCTAGAGCTTCGAGACGTTTTTGTTGCATCAGCTGCAGGGTAAGTAACTCAAATATTCTTTTGTGAGTGGTTCAGCTGACTCAGTGTTTTCACCAGAGTTACTGCAACATAAAAAGAAGATCGCTGGGGGCGGTTGCATGACGAAGTGCTCCGATAATAATTTTGTCAGCAGGGAGACTCTACATGTAGCGTTTTTCCTCAGTAGTAAAGCTTCGTGTAGCACGACAAAAACAGTAGCCCCTACAACTATTAGGCTCAACGAAGTCGTTTACTTCGAAGTATTTCTCTGGAAAGGAAAAACAGCTTCCATCTCACAGAATGGCTATTTCACCCCAAAGTCCGTTTAGCAAGTCCTATAAGGGATATGAATAAACAAATACAAACAGCAGCACCCCATACCAATCAATACCTATGCTGCCGACGACACCAAAGAAACCTAGCTCAAGAAGATATGGCACTCTCGCCACACCATCCCTGACTTTGGCTCGGAGAAATCTGGCATCCTCCGCCGCACCAATGTTCCTTTCGACAGTGGTCTGGGCTGTAGCGTTAACACTGTTAAGTTGTCGTGAACACTGAAATATTTGTTCCTAGTTCAATAGTACGTAGAGTGGTTTCAACGGATTTCATCGGATACAAGCCCTTCACAAAATAATAGCCCGGCCACGTGTTAGAATTTGTATCAGAAAATAGAAGCCCTGCAGATAATATAAACCCGGTACTGATACGAATGGCAGAGGTGAGATTTTTTTCAGCCACCAGTGCACCGTACCGGTGACACGCCGTCGCTAGAACTAGCTTATTAACGCACTCGACGACGTCGAAGTCATTAGTGGTCATCAATTGTGCAGCAACAAGTAGAATTTTTATTTTTCAGCTCTCGAGCAAAGCTCGAAGCGGCCAATCAAAGATGAGTCAATTGACTACCCCAACTTTTTGGGGAGGTTGCCCCAGCCGAAGTTTCCCCTTTTCAAAGTGAATTTCCATACCATCAACTTACAGCAGCGTCATATGCAGGTTGCCAAGATGCTGCGTTTGCCTGCACGGGAGAAGGAGCTCCGTGGTCGCAGGCTGCATATCTGCGTCGTCATTGTTGCTGACGATAGAGCTTCGTGCTTCAGCAGGGGTTGACGTAGCCCCACGCGACCTGACGGATCTGCTTGAAGCGTGGGTGTGGCTTCCGCCACTGCTGCTTGGTTTGGATGCGCGTGGCCGTGGCTTGCCCACCATCGAGTCGTAGCTTGTATGCTTCAGCTTGTTTTCCCGCGCTCAAAATATTTCTACTTGTTGCTGCACGCACGCGTTTTGATGCAGCTGGGCAACAACCGTACTGACCAATCAGAGGAATGAAAACAAAATGTGACTTGCTGCAAGAATAAAAAGCTTCTTGCTGCTGCACAATTGACTACCACTGGTAGTGGTAGTCAATTGTATAAGTAGAGCGAATATGCATTTCGTTTGTAATGTGACGTAATACAAACCAAGCTTGAACATTTTCGAATGAACGTAAGCACGATATAAAATTCATGATTTTTGGAGTATTATTGTGCAGTCAATGATGATAAACAAAACATTCTACATTTACTATGGTGTAAATCTGAGAAAGTTCTATTTGTCACGTCAGAGAGATTTCTCTACGAAGACCTATCATTAGGGGTTGTCACGGTTGGAAGGTAGGTTTGAACAGCCAATCAAATTAAACCTTCGTGTCCTGTTTTTTTAAACTGAAACCTACTCGAAAAACGCTGCAGGTTTAACCAAAAATCCGAAGGTTTGCTGTGATTGGTTCATTCCCGCAGCAGACATAAATATTCGTTCAGGGCTCCAGCTTCCGGTCTTGACGACTTCAGGACGAGCTAAGTAGCGATGCGAGGCTATCGCACAGTAGAACAGGTAGTCATAATTGTCATTATCCTCGGTATCCTGGTCACAAAGCAGATGTCTGAGAGCTGAGTGCTCTAAGAGCAGCATCAGCGCTGCACGCAGGCTTCGTCCCATTGCCCCGCGCACAGGTGGCTGCGCTCCAACTGGTGACTAGCTACTTCGCTCACGGTTGCAGGATGAAGGTTTGATTTGATTGGCTCCTCAAACCTTCAAACCTTCTAACCGTGACAGCCCCTATTTAGTGGTCCTACACAGTTTAGAACCTCCCTCCCAAAAGTGACCGTTTTTATAGGATTGTACTATTTTAATGCTCTGCACAAGTTGGGCAGGCTACAGGTCGTAATTATTTATTAGCTTGCGTATACAGGTTAAACTACATGTACACCTTTCCCACCCAAGTCGCAAATTTTTCAAATCAAGCTGCAAAATGGGATTTTGGGTACTAGCGCAAAAAGTGCATTTTTTCATGTTTTGCAAAATGGATGGGTACACTTTTCAGACAAACTGCAAACTCCCTCGCTCCGGTCATTTTGGCGCGGACTCAAGGCTCCTGGTGCACGAATTGCCTCGCGAGAGCTCTCGCTTTCCATATATAGCCGCAAATGCCGAGCTCCACGCAACTCTCCAAGACCAGCGTCCGAAGGATTTTTTACAGACCGGTGGCCACCAGGACCGGAACCTTTACCCGGATGTTTTTTTTCGGCCAAAACACCGGGCAAGGCTGTCATGGCCAATAATGTCAAAATTGTAGTAGTACTCACGTGTGGTCGGATTGATAAAAGTAAGATGTATGTATTAATCGGTTTAATGGCGTTTATGTAGTACATAGTCTCTCAGCTATCTGAAGCACTGCTTTCACTGCAGGATTCGTCGCCTTCCCACTCAAGTGAGAAGTCGTGGTTGTCCGTGTTTTCCAGGATGTTATGCGCCAAATTTTCAGCAGTCTCGACATTACCCGACGTCAGCACTTCATTGCTATCATCCATGTTACTACTTTCGTTAGATTCTGCATCACTACACGAATCTAAGACCACTTCTTCGTCTTCGTAATCGTCATCATCCGACTCGGGAGGAACTTCAAAAGTTGACAAGTCTGGTGCTGTAGGCAGTTCAATTCGAGGCGGACACTGCTTCTTGCGTCGCAAGCCTCTGGTGATACTTGCCTGCCTTTGTGCGTATGATGTTGAAATTTTCGCGATTATTGCAACAAAGTGACGTAAATTGGGGTGCGGCTTGAACACTGCGTTCATTTCCCTGTTAAACCTTTCTAACGGGTTATTAGTGCGCGCTACAACCGTGTTTGCAATACCAAAAACATTCCATTCCGTCACAAAGTATCGCTCCAGCCATGTTTTACGAAAGTAGACCCAGAACTGTCGCCACTGGGCACGAGAGTACCCAATCTTTTTTGCAATGCACTCCTGCTTAATCCTATGTTGAACCCATGCAATACCTTTTGGGTCAACAAGATCAGGTTCTATCACTGTGAGGATATTAAACACACCGGGTGCCATTGCAATGTTAGCTTCTGCCTCCATAATTCGCTGCTTTTTCATGCGCCGACGTTGCAGCGGGGCTGCCGTAGCGTGCGTCAGAGGAAGACGTAGACTCGCCGAGTCTGAGTACGAGTCCGTACGATCCCTATCTACGGACCCCTAGAGTCTAAAGCCTTAACGCCAAGGCAACTAGACG
>BSXT01001804.1:0-30327 GCA_030267785.1 Phytophthora fragariaefolia | reverse complement strand
CCACCAAAGACCGCGACACCGAGTCCGCCAGCGTCCCGGTCGTGGGCACCGTCACGTTCTGCGACTTGGCCGTGCGCGGCGCCAGCACCACCTCGGCTGTCTTCAGCCAACTCACGTTGCTCGACTGCAACTCGCCAGCCACCAGCCGCCTGCCAAGAACCGCCATCGCCGGGCACGCGCTCCAGCAGCACGAAGGCGCTCCAGCGAGGCGCTGTCGTGCTTATGCTCTGCACACCCAGCCGAGCGCCATCCAGCACCGAAGATGCGCGACCCAGAGCCACCGAAACCACTGTCTCGATGCCACCGTGCGAAGCTCCGCCTTCATTTTTCTTTCCTAACGGAAAATGAACCTAGTAATTAGAGTAAATATGTACCATTTATATAAAACCCAAGTGTTTTATAACTGGACGTTTTTGGCTGTTTAGTCCTTCCGCCAGGGCTTTCGCCCATCCGGTCAGGCCGGACTTTTTACGGCTGGCCGAATTGCAGGGACTTTACCAACTTGCGGCAAGGGCTATCCTGCACAGCTCAAGACGCGCCGACGAAAAATCGCCCAGCGCTTTCAAGTTTGCAGAAGCAGCCGTGTCGTGTTGCACGCACGAGAAAAGCTTGCGGTGAATCAAGCGCGAGTCCGCACGCATGCCGCTTGTCCACAGCAAAAGTGTCGGTGGCATGCTGACGGCATTGGCTAATCCAGCAAGTGGTGTGCACTGGTTTTCAAGCGTCACCGCGCTGGCGTCGGTGGCGCGAACGAATCGGAGCTTATCAAAAACACAGCATCAGCAGACGCCAACACGAAAGGCTTGGCGACGCTGCAAAGGCGAAGCCTCGTTGTTGCCGCTGCTGCTGTCGCCGACCGTCGTGGCCGACGCATTTGCCATTTTGCGGTGGGCTCTTCTATCTTGACAAGCACTTGAAGAAGATTCGCGGAAGCGGGCTGTGGTCCGCCTACTACATGATGGCGTGTGCCACACAATGTACTTGGTTCGTAAATTCCTGCATTTACGAACATCACATTGTTTTACTGAAATGCTTTATGTGGATATTTGAATTGGAATACGAACAAAGCTTATGTCGCGGCGCTAAAGCCGGGGTCTTGAAGCGCGCCATGCGGGCCAGTTTCTGGTTCGAAGTTTGTCTCGCTCTTCTTTTTTGTTCGATTTCGATCCACTCTGGTTTTCTCGACCGGCACCTCTTCGGGCTGCCGAAATCCTTATTCCGAGTTATGCAGCAGCAGCAGCAGCAGTCCGTCCGGTACGTGTCCCCCAGACCGGCCGCGGCACTTGCCCCATGCCTATGAGTGAGTCCCTCTGACCCCCGTCGTGTCTGTTTGTGCCCATCGCAGAGCGGCGGCGCCCCGCGGGCGCGCCCCGGAGCCAGGAGAGGACGGGGACGCCCCGCGGATACCGCACTTGCTGCCCAGTCGCGCCATGTTCGTTAAAGAGCGCGCGGCCGACGGCCTGCTGGGGCTGCTCGCGAGCCACGCGGATAAGCAGATGCCGCTGCTGGACCAGCGCGAGCTGCTGCGGCGGCGCCAGCAGATGCCCGGGAACCCGCGGCCGGTCATGTCACTCGAGGCCGCCGCCAGCGCTATGCACCCGGCCACGATGCTGCAGCGGAGTGAAACTCTCAGCCGCGAGGAAGAGCGGCCGAGGGCCCGCAGCTTTGTAGAGGACAAGGTGCCGCTGGCATCCCCGCTTGTGGCTTTCCTGGGTAGATCAAACAAGTGCGGGTCGCCCCGCTTGCCAGACAACGTGACGTCACCTCGCTCCGTGTGGGAAGAGAGCCCACCTAATGAGCGGCTGGACCCCACGGCGAGCCCGAGACATTCTGTAGCGACAACGAGTCGATTGGTGCAGACACCTCCGACGACGTCCTCGTGGCGTATTCACAATCTCCTCTCCCCAAACCCAGCGACGAACATCCAGACGGACGGCTCCCACAAGCGCCGGACGCCTCCCACCTCACCGCCACAGGAGCAGGCTGAGGTCTCTGCGAACGCGGCGAAACGGCCTCGCCTTGTGCGCCGGGTTTCGTCGCAATGGCGCCAAGAGCTTTCGCCGCGGGATCGCACCGAGACTCGAGAGCGGATTATGCGCAGCTTGCATATGCACTGTCAAGGTGACTACGAGATGCTCTTGCTGCTGCTCTCGTCAATGGAGGAGGAACTACTGCATATTAAAACGACGTCCAGCGAGTTCTACGCACAACAGGCATTTGAACTCAGTGACCTCATCGAGCACGCTACGCTCGAGCGCTAAAGTGATGTGTGTAAATGCGTCGAGGGGCCAGCATAGACTCCCGACAGTAACCAAGATACGACCGAGACGATGGTGTCGTAGGAAGCGCCACGGGATGAAAATCGCAAGGACAAGCGGGTCCCCAGTGCGCGTATGAAGAGAAGGTGTGCGTGCTATCAGCACGAAAAGTCAATGAATGAATAAGCTTATGGAAATATGCACGATGTGAGCATGTCTTGGGGATCGTAAATAAAGTCAATTTCATTTGCGATTTCGTTAGGGAGGCCGTTGTGTAGAGGCGCCTCCTCAACCAACAAGAGATCTCAACAGCTATGGCTAGCATGCAGCTTCGGGATATCCGCGAAATGGGCGAGGCCATGACGCGAGCAAGGCAGCTGTGTCTGGAGGCACAGTACGACAAGGGCTTGGAACTCTACCAGACAACACTCCAAACACTGAGCCAATTCATTCGCCGGATGACCAAGATGTCTGAGCGCCAGCCTTGGCTGCAGGTACCAGAGGGCTTTATTTCTGTTCCTAGTAGAGGTGGATTGACTCCGAATACAGGTGCAGATTGAGCTCGAGAACGAGCTGAATCTCATTACGGACTACGTCGAGCTGACTCAAGCATTCAAAGCCCCACCAGGGACAGCAATGGCTCGGGTTTACCCAAAAGTGACACAACAAGAGCAATCGACCTTTCAGCGGTGGGAAGTTTGTGCTCCCCCCGATCCAAGGCGACCAGACCCAAATGTATTAATCGGCTGACATTGCCGTTGAATCACGGTCTTTCGTCGCTTACGGCTATTTGCAATTTTGTGTTGATAGAGCGAAGATGCTAGAGACCCTGACGTATGGGCCCCACCATCGCCGGAAAAGATACCAAATCGATTCCGTGGTGGCGGCGCTGCTCGTGCAGCACCATCTTGGGCTAATGATAACAACAGCAGCAACAACAACAATCAGCGAAATAAGTACGTGTTCACCCTATTTTAATGTACTGATACTAGCAATGACTCAAATTCATTTCAAACGCGTGAAGTCGCGTGGTTCGAAAGCCAACTGGAGGCTCTGCAGGTGCAAGGGGGGCTGCACCTTCTGGACGACGTACACCTGGAGAAGATCAGCGACGACAACCACCCCGTCGAGGAGCAAAAGTCCCCACTAGTGCATCCCCGGCTAGAAAAAATAAGGACGGCGGGTTGAAAGCGGCTAGGAAAGAAAACGAACGAGCACGAGAACATGGCGGAAACGAGAAGCCAAAGTACTCTGAAATGGCAAGGGAAGAAGGCTGGGTCGATTTAGAGCTCATTGAGATGATCGAGCGCGACATCGTAGATTCAGCTCCGGCAATCAGTTTTGAACAAATTGCTGGTCTAGAGCACACGAAGCAATTACTTCAAGAAGCTGTGATGCTGCCACAAATTGCACCCCATCTCTTCAAGGATGGCCTACTCAAGCCCTGCAACGGCGTTCTGATGTTTGGCCCACCAGGGACGGGCAAAACGTTGCTAGCAAAGGCCGTGGCAAATGTGTGTAAATCCACATTCTTCAATGTGTCGGCATCAACACTTGCCTCTAAGTATCGTGGCGAGTCCGAGCGCATGGTGCGAATCCTTTTCCACATGGCACGATATTATTCACCTTCAATCATCTTCATGGACGAGATAGATGCTATCGCTGGGGCACGAGGTGGTGCCCAGGAACACGAGTCAAGTCGCCGGTAAGTGATGTATTTGTATCATTTGAAGAGTGCAAGCTAACAAAAGCTGCTTTGACAATCACTAGAGTGAAAACCGAGTTACTTGTACAAATCAACGGTGTGTCTTCAGGCGATCCCGCAGACCCGGGGAATCGTGTGATGGTACTAGCAGCAACCAACCTTCCGTGGGAATTAGATGAAGCCATGCGTCGTCGACTAACAAAGCGAGTTTGTACGTATTTGACACTATCTTGTAATCGTCGTGAGTTTGGCAAAATTGTAACATCACTCTATCTACTCAGACATCCCCCTACCAGAACCTGAAGGACGTCTTCAGCTCTTCAAACTGAACTTGGAGAAGGTGGACGTGGCGTCCGATGTGAACTTCGAAAAACTCGTAGCAGAAACGGAGGTGTGTGTATGCAACGTGCATGTGCTGGAGTCCCTTGCTGGCACTAACTTCATACTTCGACGGTATAGGGCTACAGTGGAGACGATATCTGTGGTCTTTGTGATACTGCCAAAATGATGCCTGTAAAACGACTGTACACACCTGAGGTCCTCAAGGAGCTACATCGAAAGCAGCAGGAGGGTGCATCTGATGAGGAACTGAAAGCTCACGAAAAGAACGCACTGGAAGTGACCTGGATAGACTTTCAAACAGCGCTCGAAAACGTGTCAAAGTCTGTAGGCCAAGACCAGCTTGAGCGCTTTGTCAAGTGGGAAGAGGAGTTCGGCTCCAAATGAACATAAGGCTACATGAAGCAGGCGGCAACCTCGCCGCAATGCGGCACGCTATACAGATACAGCACAAAGTTACGTACATAGCTTCCTATCACGTACGCTTGATTGTTTCGCCACCTACAACTTGCGCTTCAACAAGCCCGACAAGAAATCGAACGAATTTCCATCCGGGTAGAGCTCGAGGCGAGCACCATCATCACCTTGGGCCAGCAGGCACCCCGTGCTAGTGAGTCCCTTGATAACAGCAGGCACTTTCTTCCCACTTGCATCGTCGCTGCTAGCAACTTGCACCACTTGGTCCGTGTGCAACCAGCGCGCCAGGTAATCCGTCATGAATGGCTCAAAGCCCTTCTCGAGGAACAGTTTTTCCATAGGCTCGTACGCGTTGCAGAACGCAGCCAAAAATTCTTCCCTGTATCACCCAAGCATCAGCACATTGTTAGCATGGATACACAAGCATTTCATAACTATTGGAATTATACTCACTTTGTGACGGTGCACGGGTGCTCTTCCGTGCTCAGGATGTCCTGCAGACAGATCGTCGGCGACCGGTTTGAGATGTTAATGCCAACACCTAGCAATATCAATGATAAACATCACATTAGTGCAAGACACATCTTCACCCCGGACTCAAATCCAGGTGAAGCACCGGTCGTGACGCTGAATTTGCCATCTCGGTACTCGGATTGGCACAGAATTCCTCCGATCTTGACCTGGTTGGCGTAGATGTCGTTGGGCCACTTGATCCTCACGGGCCCCGCACTGCCCGGCACCGCAGTGTGCACAGCTTCCACGGCCTTGATAATTGCTAGCGACACAAGGTACTGCACGAAGGGCAACGTGGTGCCGTCCACGAAGGTGCTCTGGAACGAGAAGGTGAGGCAGCCCTCGGGCGACGACCACGTGTTGGAGCCGCGGCCCTTGCCGCTTGACTGCAGATTCGTATAGCACACGAGACCCGCGGGTGCTGCAGGCTTGAGCGTCTCACGCAGCAGCGTCTGCGTCGAGCCCAGCGTGGGGGCGTAGAGCACGACGCCGCCCAGCTCCTGCGTCTTCAAGAGGGGGAAGAGCTTGCTCTGCACCACATCCGAGCCCCCGGAGGCGACGGACGCGGGGTACGTGGGCTTGGCACCCTCCAGCCACGCCTGAAGGGCCTGCAGGTGGCGCTCCGAGCGCGCGTAGTAGCGAAGTTCCTCCGTCATGGTCTTCCCAAGCATCGAATGGGGTTTTACGGCGTTGTGGATCTTTTATTTATCCCACCCACTCACCCACCCACAACTTGCCACCCAAGTTGAACTTGGGTCCAAGCGAGGTCTCCCACCAAGTACTACTAGCTTTCATTCCAGGCCTACAAAGCCGATGCTGTCTGTCTGAACGACGCTGCTTAGGTGGTACGAGGGCCGGTGACTACATAGCTGTAGACCAGAAGAGCTCCTTGGATGATGTGGCAATTGTGAACGAATGTCTCTTCATTAGGCCACATCCTGTTGCTGCAACTCAATGCCTATGGGCGACAGCACTATATCTTCTAAACGCAGGACGGGACGTGCTTCTGCTTACTCGAAGCGCATGAACGACGTCGAGGCCGGGTCCAGGTACTTGATGTCCAAATTGTAGCTCTGGCCCATCGAGGAGCTCAGGTGGGCGGCCTGTGGAACAAAACGAATCAGCAACGCAGCAGCAACGAGGAAAAAACTAGCGTCACAACACCTCACCTTGATGTACTTGCCCTTGGCACCCTCCGGCTTGGCGTCACTGAGTGCGACCATAAAGGCGCGCACGTTCTCCAGCAGCGCCTCCTCCGAAAAGCTCATCTTGCCAACGCCAGCGTGGATAATACCCTTCTTCTCTGCGCGGAATTCAACCTGACCGCCACGCGCCGCCGTAATAGCGTCGGCAACTTCCAAAGTCACCGTGCCCAGCTTGGGGTTGGGCATGAGCCCGCGGGGGCCAAGGATCCGGGCCACACGACCCACCAGGGGCATCACATCCGGCGTGGCAATGCAACGGTCGAACTCCAGCTTCCCGCTTTGCACCTGCTCCACAAGGTCCTCGGCGCCCACAATGGTGGCGCCAGCAGCCTTGGCCTCCTCGGCCTTGGGGCCGCGCGCGAACACGGCGATGCGCACCTGCTTGCCAGTGCCGTTGGGCAGGCTCACGACACCGCGCACGCTCTGGTTGGGCTTGCGCGGGTCGACACCCAGCTGGACAGCGAGGTCGATGGTCTGCAGCAACGTTTACCACACAGCAATGAGTCTCCTGTCGGCAGCGTGGCGCGCACAGGATGCCGCCGCTCCTCACCTCGTCGAAGTTGCGAGCCTTCTGGGCCTTGCACTTGTTAAGGGCCGTCTGGACATCAATGGGAGGCTGTGCAAGAGTACAGCAGCAGAGTCACACACACGCAAACAGCAACGTTAGTACAAGATACTCACGTGGCAAACTCTCGAGCGACGCGACCCACCTCCGGGACGTTGGAGCGGCGAGGCACGAGGCCCAGCGCGGTGGGCGAGCGCGTGGACGCAGCGCTGGGGGTCTCGAGCGTCGACAACGCGCGCACCCAGCACGAGGTGGCACGCGCGGCGTGGGTCTTGACGGCGCCCGAGGCGGAGAGCAGCGCGCGCAGGGTCATGGTCGGAGGCTTGGCTTGTTGAGCGTGCGGCTGCGATTGATGGCCTCGCGCCGAGGCAGCGGCGAGGTGGCGCGAAGGTTGCGCTTTACACAAATCGCACACACTGTGCCACATGGCGCCGCTCACGTGTCCACTTTCGATTTTCGGCTGATAATGCTGAAGCTCTCGACGACGTTCGTCGCGGCCGCTTGCGCTGCGATCCAGGCGAGAGCAGGCGCAGCTGGAGGTGGCACAACGTGCAGCAGTCTCAACGGACCTTTCTGCCCTGGTTTCGGCCCTCAGTTCGCGGCAGCACCGCCGTACGCGAGGCAGAACCTCGACGTGGATGAAGAGGTGAGACCATGGAGAGATACAGGACTCGGAGCTGCAACGTCGCCGCCATTTTCTCGTGCAATCGATAGCATTTTATTAATGTGGATGTGGTGGCTATTGGTACTGTACGTTGAGCAGGAGCTGGAAGCGGCTGAAACTGCAAAGAACTTGAAGATCGAGAAGGTTCTCGAGGGGTACGAGCTGCAGGCGGCAGCTAGTGAAGCAAACGTGCTTGAGGAGGAGGAGATCATTCTGGATATCGAGATGTTGCTGGACGACAGTATGGCTCTATTGAATGAGCTAGACGAAAACGATGACAAAAGCCCGATGGCCGGTACGTTCGCGTTCAGCAGTGCAAACGGCGCGTTTGAGCTGCTGGAAAAGATGGACGGCGACGAGTTAAAGGTGGGGGTTCGCAATTATTTCGGCGTAGATGATATGGTACAGGTGGTGACTTAATGGCGCTGTGCAACCAGGGGTTCTTCGAAATGGCGCTGGACGAAGTGCTCCTGTCAGTAGAGGCGGCGCTGCAGGAACTGTCACCTGATGCCGCACAGGGTGTACACACCTCCATGCACCAGCTGAAAGCGCTTAAGGACTACTCGACCTACTCGTTTCAACGATTAGACGAGTCACAGCTTGGGAGCATCCGGCACAAGTTCGCCAACCACCGCCTTGTGGAGCTGCAGCAGACCTTCGAGCAGCTGGTGATCGCGCGGACTGCGCAGGACCGGCAGAAGGCGTTCGAGACCGCCGTCTTCATGTTTCAGCTGGCTGAAGAGGAGGCCTTGGCAAGAGCCAAAGACTCGGAAGCAGGCACCGCCAGTGCCGTCAGCGATGCCACCGATGCCGCGCCCAAGTAGATGTAGCCATGTCTGAAGTTTTGTATGGAATCAGATCTGAGCGCACGCCCTAACGTTTGGCGCGCATATCCAACTCTCGCTTTTCGTGATGACAAACCGAGGCGACGGCGGCTTCCAGATGTCGGAGGGGGACTGGGCCTGCCCCAACCCAGGGTGGGTCCTGCATGAACCTTGTAGCTGCTTACCGTCTTCGCCTTGCTGTACTGAGTGTCCCACCGTCTTCGCGTGCCTCGTAGCTGCTCCAACATCAACTTCGCGCGCCGCAACGTGTGCAATCGCTGCCAGACAGCTCGACCGGACGGAGCGGGCGGTGAGAAGCCCAAGCCGAAGGGAGGTGCCGACTTCCGTGGCCCTCCGGGACTTTTCCAGCCTGGGGACTGGACGTGCAACACGTGCGTGGGTCTGGAGGTGTTGCTTTTGACGGGAACACTTGGCTGACTGATTGTTGTGCCCTTGTGCCCGCAGATGTGGGAACGTCAACTGGGAGCGACGCAACGAGTGCAACATGTGCAAGAGCTCTAAGCCAGGGATGGTTGGGTTGGTGGGTGGCGTGCACAGCACTTGAGGTGTGAAATGAGACGCTGACACGGGTTTGCGGTGATGTTGTATGTTTCAGGATGAAAAGCGCGACGGTGCCGGTGGCGGCTTCAACGAGCGCCAAGAGCGGTGGGTATTGGTTGCAATACTAAATGCCTTTGTCATATAGTGACGACTGCACCGTGATGGGATTGCGCAGGGTTGCGTCTGCCAAGACGGAAGTCGGCGACGACGGCTATGATGACTTCGGCATGAGGAAAAAGGTGTGATATGTTGTCTGAACGCAGCAGCCTCGTATCATGAACGTCACCAAGTATTGTTCTGTTATTAGAAAGTGAGAGCCTCCAAAGCTGAGCGCGAGGCCGCGGCGCTTGCTCGGCTACAGCAGTCGTACAGGTACTGTTTAGTGGGAATAGCGCTCCTATCGTGATAAGGGCTCTAATCGTGTTGATTGACTTCCAGTGCGATCTATCAGCCGCCGCAAAGTGCCACTGAATCCTCGTCGTAC
Source organism: Phytophthora fragariaefolia (assembly GCA_030267785.1). NCBI lineage: Eukaryota > Oomycota > Peronosporomycetes > Peronosporales > Peronosporaceae > Phytophthora > Phytophthora fragariaefolia. The sequence continues at coordinate 20,792 of BSXT01001804.1, read as the reverse complement.
GGCTCGGTTTCAGTCTCAGAGAAGGCTAGCACAGATGGAGGGGTGCCAGGTGCTAGTGCTTCGAAGGACAGTGACGAGAAAAGGAGGCGCAGTCGGTCACCGGTAGCAACATCGAAAGCAAGCGGTTCGTCAAGCAAGCGCAGTCGAAGCCGCAGCCGAGAACGACGTCGCCGCAGCCCAAGCCGAGAGAGAAAAGGCCGACGTGACCGTAGTCCCCCCAGCAGAGGCCGGGAAGGAGACCGACGCCGTCGCAGTCGCAGTCAGGACAGAGACCGAGGCCACCGCGACAGGCGCTACCGGTAAAGTGCTTGAAGCGCACAATTCCAAAGATTTTAAATCAAATGTGTGCTTGCTCATTCTTATGGCCAGACGTGCTACTAATGGTCTGACTGTAAAGAGCATGCATCAAACTAAACGAACATACCCCCGCCTGCATGATTCAACGGGCGAACTTAGCTCTGGGGTAGAGTACCGCGCGCACGATCCACGATTCCCTTGACATACACGGGGGCAACCTCGAACAGGTTCTTCAGAATGATGTCAGGAATATTGAAGCTCTTGGCACGCTCCTCTGGGTCCTTGTCCAGCTCAACCTTCACAGACCACAGCAGCAAGCAGCCTTGGCCCGTTGTGTCGCTAAAATTCTTCAATGACACGCTGCGTTACAGAAAACAGAAAACAGACAAAAGCAACGTTAGAATATCACCCATACACATCATTAGCTGGGTTGAATGAATAACGTACGCAGTCGTGGCATTGCGGCGGAGGTGGTCAGGAGACTTGGGATGGCTCGGGTCATCCAGAATGGATCGTGAAATCATAGAGGAACTTCCATCAGGGTTGTCACGCTTCTGGTTGATAGTCAAGCTCTCCTCCTTCATCATGCCACCGCCGACGGCAGCATCATTTGACATGGTGAGGTTCACCACGCGGCGGACGTATTTGGTGTTGGGGTCGACCTCCTCCAGCACCTCTGCCGTCTCCGTGAATGCGAAACTTTTCTCAAAGGTAACATCGCCAATAACAGACCACAGGTCATTCATAACCACGCTCGAGTTGCAGCCATATAGGTGGTGGCGGAAGAAGATGCCCATTTCGTTCTTGCCCATCTCATACTGAACCTGCAGTCCAAAGTACGTCATGGTAGACGTCTTTGGGTTGCGGAAGGCGGTCTCACACGCCGTCAGCTGCTTATCCGCGTTCGCCATTGCTTCGGTGGCCATCTCAACAAGTCGGTCACGGAACGAACCTGACTGCAGCTGCAGCACAGAGGGCGCGGCCGAGATTGTGTTGGATAGAGCGGCCGGGGTGGTTGAGGCTGAAGAAGAAGAGTTTAGGATCATGTCCAGCGACGGCATGTTGAGCAGTGGCTGCTTGGTGAAATAGTCCTGTAGCCGCTGAATGAACTTCATCTGCTCCATCAGAGTCTTGCGCAGGAACTCGTTCTCCTGGTCCACTCGCGCACGGATTTCTGCGTGCTGCTCGGCCTCCTGCTTCCAGCCGAGCTCGGTGTTGTGCTCCGAGGGCTCGGAGGACTGCAGCACCTCAATTTGCTCCTTGAGATCCTTCACCTTGGCACGCAGCGCAATAAGCTCGTCCTTCTGGCGCTGTCTATGCTTACGCGCAGCCTTGGCAATCTGCGCGCGTCGCTTGGCCTTGGGGTCCTCGTACTCCTCAGGCTGCTTGCGTCCGTCCTCACCTGACTCGGCGTCCGCGCTGGAGCTGGGGGTCTTGCGCTTCTTCGTGGCCGTCTTCTTCTCTTTGGCCGCGGGGGCGGCAGTCGCGCCGGCGTCCGCCGTGGTGGCCGTGGCCGTCGTGGCACCAGGGACTGGCATCATAGTGGAGGTGGCGCCGCCCAGGCTCGGGAACATCTGCGAGTTGGCGGCCATGAGCGGGTTCATACGGCCGCCGTGAATGGGCGCGAGCCCGTTGGCACCGCCTGGCTGCAGGCCGGTCATGGACAGCGGCATGCTCATGCCCATGGGCAGCCCCATGGCGTTGCCGGCCGTGCCTCCGAGCTGCGGGGGCGTCATTCCCATTGCGTGTCCGCCGCCAGCGCTTTGCAGCGCCTGTGTGAGACTGCCAGGCGTGGGCATCGGGGACGAGCCCGCGGCCCCGTTGCGTGGGTTCGTGGCCTCGCGCAGGAGGTTGTGGAAGGCGTCCATGGCTCTCGGTTCGTCGGTCAGATCAGCGCTTGATGGCTCTTGACGCGCCTTGATTACGAGGGGAAGTGGCCTCGACGGGGCGTTTACGTAAGCGCGGATTCTCAAGTGAAGGCGCCGAGCCAGTCGTCTCTGTGCCTGGCACGCACGGCCGGGAGAGAGGGGGCGGCAGAGAAGTTCCCTGCATACTGAAGACAAGTGCAGCGCGACTCCGCAAGTTGGGCTCCGCGCGGGAAATCAGGGCGCCCAAAACACACTAGTTTGGGGGCTCCCCAAGCATACAAACCGCCATAGAAAACACGCGGCCGACACGACCACAAACAAGGACGGGGAGGAACCGCCACAACCGGGCAAGAAGTTCTTAGCAACGCCGGGCCATGGTGATGCGTTCTTGGCAAGAATTGGCAAGAACGCATCACCATGGCCCGGCGTTGCTCCAGTCGCAACTGCCGTCAGCCAATGGAGTCTCCTTGAAGAGCGATGTGGTCCACACAGTGGTACAAAAAGGGTTCATATTGCGGAATCGTGATTGCGACATCCGGCTAGGGTTCAGGCATCAACCTTCGGTTAAATACTAAGTCGGTATACATGTGCAACTATACAGTAGTGTTCCCCCGTATACATGTATTTAATACTGTATGTGATCGGTGGAGCGCGTGTACACTCTACATGTATTTTATAGGGTGCGGTAAAATTAAAGTAGCGCACTCTATTCGGATAGCACCAACAGGGATAATTAATTCTCGGAATGCTCTCCATGTACTTGGATGTATTAAACCTGGATACAAATAGCATATATTATTACTGTAGGTAAACGCTCCTTGTCTCTGTCAACAGTGTTGAGCCAACACTGTTGTGTTGACTCAGCTCAAACTCTCATCACGCACAGTACAGTAGTTCCCATGTTATGTGGAACTTTGTGCCGTACATATACACGTGGACAATGAAGTAGATACAGTATGCACGTCATCACAAAGCTCTCCTCACATCGACACGCTTATCTCGGCACAGGTCCTCACCATCTGCTTCCACGCTTTCACCACCCATGCTACCTAACGGGATGGCGTGAGTGCTGTTGCGCCTACAAGATTCAATGATTAATGATTAGATGACTCCACAGTATAGGTCTCAAAGAGTTGGCACTCAATTTTTAAGAGTGCACTGCTAGACCGCGTTCTATTTGCAGGGGATTCTGATCGATATAATACAGTACGCTACTAGTTTTAGCGGCTAAGTTTGCAACACGCGCGCTTTGCTTATTGACAAATGCCCATTGGCTGAAACGGCGAGAGAGCCCACACTTCGAGACCGATGCCTTTGCCAGAGCTTAATCCCACGTAACATCGTTCGCTACAGCGGAAGTGATATGAACCTTGAAGCTCATGCGTTGTTGCTCAGCCAAACACGGTAAGAAATAATGATCCGCTACACGGAGAACTCGGACAGCATGTCAAAATTGCTAAATACCGCGGCTTCCTCCCGGCAATAACGATGGTTACCTCCAAAATGGATCGTCTGGTTTAGGAACAGGACTTCACTGGGGGTTGCACCCCCAGCCCCCCCCCCGCAGTAGAAACACTCATTCGAATGAAGGCAATGGGTCCGTTCACCGGAATGCTCGGCGCTGGTCCCGCCTCCGCAAATACCGCGCAGCCCTGCTACGCGACCTCGCAACCGCTCCCTTCCGATGCATACAAATTCTAAGTGAAAAACCTGTTCCTCAGGTCCGTCCGTACACGATCCAAAATAAATTCTTCCATAACGATATAATAGCAGCTGAGTTCCAGGCACGATTTGATCTTGCGGCAACACGATAGGGCTAATGTTTGGGCAATCTACTTGTCAATTGTTCACGAAAGGAGACCGTTGTCCATGAGACCAACAACGTAAAATTGACTCTCCAAGTGGAGTCCTTTAAGTTATTATGGACGAACTTATTACGATATGTACATGTACGATCAAAATCCCCTTTGTATTCAGATTCAGCTCATCCTCGGGAAAAAGGCTCTCCTCGATTTCTTCTTCTCCGGCGCAAAAATTGTTGAAAGGCAGTAGCCATCCTCGGGACAAGAGCGTGGACCAAATTTGTGCAGATTTAATCTGTGCCCAATGTTAGCTCTCAAATGGGTATTTTGTTTTTTTGCACCTAATTTTGAGCATTTTGTAGGTCCTCACCTATAGTCGTGCCAATGTAGCCATCACCAGCGAATGGCTGCATTGGCCGGATGGTTGACACTCATCGCATACGGCAATGTCGACGCCCGCATCAACTGACGCCGGCATCGCCGCGGCAGACCCGCCGCGCTTCTCGGGCAAGAGCAAGGCGGCCATACCGCAGTGCTGTCAGTCCGGCGAGGCTGACTGCCAGAGCAGCGGTTGCGGTGAGCAGAAGCAGCTCGTCGCGCTCAAGCCCAAAGCCAAGCGCAAGCCGTCGGCCGCCGCGCTCAAGCGGCGCATGGCGAACCAGATCCCGGAAGAGATCCTGAAGGACCCAGAGCTGACCAAGGCCATCGAGCAGGTATGTTTCGTGTGCTGCTGGGTATTGCAACCACACGAGTGACTGACCCACCGTCGCCTTTTGCTCTGCTGCGCACAGCTGCCATGGAACTACAACTTTGAAATCCGCAAGACGGTGTGGCGCATCCGTCAGGCCGGCAGCAAGCGCGTAGCGCTCCAATTCCCTGAAGGCCTGCTGCTATACTCTTGCGTCATCTCGGACATCATCGAGCGCTTCACAGGCGCTGACAGCATCATTCTGGGAGACGTGCGTCTGTTTTTATTTTTTTCTTGCCGGTGCCTCCCAACTGACGAACGTTATGCTTGTGCTACGACAGGTAACCTATGGCGCCTGCTGCGTCGACGATCTAAGTGCTCTCGCGCTTGGTGCTGACTTCATGGTGCACTACGGCCACAGCTGTCTCGTGCCTATTGATGTCACGTCGATCAAGATGCTTTACGTGTTTGTGGACATTGCGATTGACGTCGATCATGTAGGAGAAGTTATACCTTATTATATTCGTCGTCGACCTCAAGTCTCACATCCCTTTTTTATTGCCGCAGCTCATTGACTGCATGAAGCTGACCTTCACACCGGACACGAAGGTTCGCCATCAAAAAGTAAAAAAAATGTTGTTGAACATATCGATGACTAACACTGTGTATGTTGAACCTCACGTATGTAGCTGGCCCTAATGGGAACGATCCAATTCAGCAGCTCAATTCACCAGGTGCATTCCAGACTCAAAGACCATTTCTCCAGCATGGTGGTACCACAGATCAAGCCGCTGTCTCCAGGAGAAGTCCTGGGCTGCACCTCGCCTATCATCGAAGGTGTTGATGCGCTCGTGTTTATCGCTGACGGTCGTTTCCACCTTGAGGTTTGTTGCTTGCAATCTTCAGCAGTCTTGAGTATGCGTGCGGTGTTTCCTAACCGGAATCGATATTACTTGTCAGTCGGCAATGATCATGAATCCGAGCCTAAAAGCGTACCGCTACGACCCGTACCCGAAGATGCTTACCATTGAGAAGTATGACCTGCCGCAAATGATGGAGATCCGGCGTGCTGCCATTGACCAGGCCAAGGATGCCAAGAAGTTTGGCATCGTTCTCGGCACGCTCGGACGACAGGGAAACCCTTTGATTCTTGACCATGTAAAGCAGCTGCTCGAGCAAAGTGGCAAGGAATATTTTGTTCTTCTGCTGTCAGAGCTTTTCCCAGACAAGGTATACAAACTGGCGAGGGACTGGTTGTGGTTTGATATTTTGTTGTCTAAGGTCATACGCGTTACTGCTTCACCTGATTAGCTTGCGCGTTTCAAGGATGTTGACGCTTGGATCCAAATCGCGTGTCCACGACTATCGATTGACTGGGGCTATGCGTTCCCGAAGGTGAATGCAGCACGCGATACTTTTTCTAAATAACTGGCTTATAATAGCTAACCTTTTATAATGTGTATGATTTTGCACTTGTTTCAGCCACTGCTCACTGCATACGAAGCGGAGGTTTGTCTGGAGCAGACGCAGTGGAAGGAGGGATCGTATCCGATGGATTTCTACGCAAAGGGAAGTGGACCCTGGACGAACTATCATGATCGCAAAAATACCCAAACTGCCGCATAAGCCTCAGCAGAGCAGATAATCTCATTGACGATATCAATGGCGGTGTATTGGAAATCGTTTTTGCATTTTTGGTAAATCGCATGGTTATTCTTTCTTTGAGCTGTTTCTTGTTCTCTTATATTTGTATGCATTCGCCCTGGCCTACAACTGGCCAACCAGTTAGTCTTGGGCGTGCGAACGCGTTGTGCTAAGGTGCCAAATGCATAACAGTACACCGGGTAAGCTCGATAAAGTTTAATACTACTGTAGTAAAAAAGTTCAAAGTCCGCCGCTTACCTGGGGCTGAGCACTTGTTCTGCTGGTGGGCTGGTTAGACCAGCAGACGGGGACTTCAAGGGACTGCGAGGTTCATCCGGGTGAATTTTCAGGATTTCTCTGTGAGGCAAATGCAGCAAAATGTTAGAAATCCCCCCAGACACCACATGCATGGAAAACCTACTCGAAAATAAGCTCTTTCAGGCGGGACTCGGTGAGATCCTCTTTCTCAAAGTCAAAGCTGAAAGAGCTATCTGCAACTGGCTCATCCTCCAAATTGTGCAGTGAGGCCAAATAAGGGTGCTCAAGAGCTTCTTCCACCGAAATTCGCTTTGCCGGGTCAAACACAAGCATGCGCTGAAGCAAGTCGATGGCGTCAGGTGTTGCTTTCGGGAAAAGTTTCGCGAATGGAACTCCAGGACGCATGGGTTGGTTCTTCATGAACCGCTTAGCCCTTTCACTGACCACAAAGTGCAGATCTTCCTCACAAGGAGTTCCGATCTTGTCACAAATTATTTGCAGTTGATGAATGTAATCATCCCCTGGAAAAAGAGGCGTGCGACCGAGAAGCTCCGCGAAGATGCATCCTGTAGACCATATATCAATTGCTTTCGTGTACTCTCTGGATGAAAGCATGATCTCGGGCGCGCGATACCAGCGCGTGACGACGTATTCCGTGAGTTCCATGTTATCCTCCTCTGGCGCAACACCTCGCGACAAGCCAAAGTCACACACTTTCAAATCGCAATTCGAATTCAGTAGCAAGTTCGAGGGCTTGAGGTCTCGATGCAGTACGTTTGCTGAGTGGATGTACTTGAGAGCTCTTAGAATTTGGTACAGGAAGTACTGCACGTGATCGTCCGTGAGAGGCTGCCTCGAGTATATAATTCGATGTAGATCTGTTTCCATCAAGTCTGCAATGATGTATACGTCTTCAAACTGTGCTAACGAAGGCGGCGGCAACAAGTCGACAATAGTGATCACGTTTTCGTGATCAAAGTGCTGTAAGAGCTTAATCTCGCGCAAGATGCGCTTGGCATCCACGAGGTCCTCAAACGCCCTCGAGATTTTCTTAACGGCTACTTTTTCGTTAGTCTCTGCGTTTTCAGCCGAGCTGCGCGCGATGGAACACGTTTTGGTTAGAAGCACCAAAACAAACAGGACAGCTTCAACTTTCAGCTCTTACATGACAACGCCATAGGCCCCACGTCCAATGACCTTGATAAATTTGTACTTGTCGTCAATCTGGAAGTTTGTTCCTGCTACAACGAAAGAGTACGTCCCCGGTCGAGCCGGCAGCGCTGCAATTGCTGAGGTGGCACTAGCTTTACGCGTCGAAGTCGGTGCGTCGCTTGCACCCACTCGAGCTGAACTTGTTTCCGAGGCCCTGTCGCTGCTGGGCAATCCTTTGGCCGAGAGGCTTTTGGACGCCGACAGCGGAGGCGAGCCGACCGATTTCACCGGTGAAGACGAAGCGGGTCCACTCGGCGTGAGGCTGGCCATGCTGTGTGGAAGCCCCCGGCTCTTGGCTCTTGGTGCGAGGCGCTGAGAGCGAGCTGTGGCCGATGCAGCGCAGAAAACACACCGACTAAATATAAGCAACGCGACAGCGAAGAGACCGCCTCACCCATCGAGTTTAAGCAGTTGCTTGGCCAAGTGGCCACGTTACCTTGGCAGGAAGCACTGGCGTCGCTGGTCGAGTCGGCGCCGGGCGATCGCTTCTGGGTGGTCGCGGCCGCAACGAACTCTGCGGGTCACTCAGACGCCAAAGGATCAGGACTTTCCAACCAGCACGCGGCGCTCCAAGGGAAACTCCAAACGGCCCGCGAAGTTCCATCGCGGGCGGCGCACGGCAGAGGTGCAGCCAAAAGCTCTCGCGCCGCCTATTAATAACCGGTACGCCCAGCAACGGACAAGGCTGTCACAGTGGGGGAGGGCGGCCGTTGGCCAGACATATCCACGGTCAAGAGGCCCCGCAACATCTGGTTCGACTGCTTTGCACCGGTCCTGTGCAGGTCAACACGCTGAGGTATCGCTCCTGTGAGAGGCGGCGTGGTGGACGTGAAGAGTGATGGACGCTTCAACTTAGGAAGTTGCCTTTTGCTTCTGCCAATCGGCGGTCGATATCGTGCGCGATTGGTCAAAATGCGCCATCGGTGTAAAACCTCGGTATCTGCGCCAACGCGCGAGGTTTTTCCCCCACGCTCGCTGGGGGAGATCTTTTGCACAGCTGAAGGGAGAAGCCGGCGGAGAAGCAGCAGCAGCAGCAGCAGCAGCATGGGCCAGGGCCAGAGCGGACTGCCGCGCCAGACGCGCGAGGAGGCCGCCAAGAAGAAGGAGGACGCGGCCAAGCAGAAGAAGAAGAAGTTCGAGCCGCGCGGCGGCGCCATGACGCGCAAGCGCCGCAAGAAAAAAGGTCCGGCCGCCGCCGTGCGCATCCCGACCGTGTACCCGACGGCCAAGTGCAAGCTGCGGCTGCTCAAGATGGAGCGCATCAAGGACTTTTTGCTCATGGAGCAGGAGTTCATCCAGAACCAGGAGGTCATGAAGCCCAAGCAGGAGAAGGACGAGGAGGAGCGCTCCAAGGTGGACGACCTGCGCGGCACGCCCATGGGCGTCGGCACGCTCGAGGAGATGATCGACGACAACCACGCCATCGTCTCGTCCTCTGTGGGACCCGAGTACTACGTGGGCGTCATGTCCTTCGTGAACCAGGACATGCTGGAGCCCGGTTGCTCTGTGCTGCTGCACAACAAGGTCATGTCCGTCGTGGGCATCCTCGCTGACGACACGGACCCAATGGTGAGCGTTATGAAGGTGGACAAGGCGCCGCTCGAGTCGTATGCCGATATCGGTGGACTGGAGTCGCAGATTCAGGAGATTAAGGAGGCGGTGGAGCTGCCGCTCACGCACCCGGAGCTCTACGAGGGCATTGGAATTCGCCCGCCGAAGGGTGTCATTCTCTACGGTGAGCCTGGTACGGGCAAGACCCTGCTGGCCAAGGCTGTGGCTAACCAGACGTCGGCAACGTTCTTGCGTATTGTCGGATCCGAGCTCATTCAGAAGTACCTGGGTGACGGTCCGAAGCTGGTCCGTGAGATGTTTCGCGTGGCAGACGATCACGCTCCGTCTATTGTGTTCATTGATGAAATCGACGCTGTCGGTAGCAAGCGTTACGACTCGAGCAGTGGCGGCACGCGTGAAATTCAGCGAACGATGCTGGAGTTGTTGAACCAGCTTGATGGTTTTGATGAGCGTGGCGATGTCAAGGTGATCATGGCGACCAACGCCATTGAAAGCCTCGACCCTGCTCTGATCCGCCCAGGCCGTATTGACAGAAAGGTGCGTATATTCTTGGAATTTTTATTTGTAGCTCCTGACGCTAACGTCTTCATTGTTTTACCCATGTAGATTGAGTTCCCGCTGCCGGACATCAAGACGAAGCGACGTATCTTCGGTATCCACACCGGCCGAATGAGCCTGGCAGACGATGTGGATCTGGAGGAGTTCGTGATGTCGAAGGACGAACTGTCCGGAGCTGACATCAAAGCTGTCTGCACAGAGGCTGGCTTGCTTGCCCTGCGCGAGCGCCGTATGCGTGTGACGCAATCTGACTTCCGAAAGGCAAAGGAGAAAGCGCTCTACAAGAAGAAGGCTAACATCCCTGAAGGACTCTATCTATAATCGCATAGAGAGACGAACCACGGCTTCTGCGTCCCGGAGCAACCGAAGTGAAGGGGATGCTCGAGAGGTGATCTGGATTAGTATCCGGTCATTGCTCTACGATAGGGTTCACACGGAAATACCACATTGCAAGCCGATTTGCGCTCTTGTTGTTTGACGGTGTGTTCATTCTTGACACTAACACATTATTTCTAGGAGTTTATTGCTACAGCGGGAGCATGGTTCATCTGCCTGGTAGGCTTGGCCGAAGCGCCGAGAGCCGTCCAGGCAGCCAAGATATAACGGCGAAGCTGGGTCTGGAAATCTTCATTTCGATGGGGTCTTTCAACGCTGGTACGCAAAGCGAAGAACTCTTGAACAAGCGTCGGGGCTTTTTCTCAGTGTTCGCATTACAGGTGACCAGCTTCACGTCGAATCGGCTGGCCAAGTTCTCGAGGCTTTGCCGTTGGCTCTCCAGTAGAGAAGCCCGCCTTTTGACATCGGAGGTCGCCGTGGAGGTGTTATTGGCGTCATCGTGGACAGATAGCACAGGGTCGTCGAAAGCGTGGCGTCGCCAATTGTGAATGGCATTGGCCCACTTGATCATCATCTTGGAGGAGGCAGCAGCGAAGCAGTATGTCTTTTCGCGCTTGCTAGCCGCCACGAACGCGCCTGCCTGTTCGTTACGCTTCACCTCGAGTGCGTGCACGGCGAAGCGATTCGGACACAGCCCTGCGTTGTCGCTGAATAAGGGCTGCACGCGGATGCGGTGCCGCGTGAGCCCGACGGACTCGCACAGCACTCCGCTCGGTTTGTCAAAGCAGCGCAGCATGCCGTGCTCCAGCACGCAGTATCGCACCTGCGCGATGCGCTCCTTGGAAAAGACGAGCAGGAAGCCCTCCATCTGACAAGTGAGCTTCCGCAGTGACAGGCAATGGAGGCGGTTTCGCTGATGGGGAAAGCCCACCAAGACAAGCAAACAGCTATCCTATAGTGTCTCTTTCAACGCAGCGAGACTTGCGCCGGTCCGGCTGGCGAGGTCGCACTTTGCCCTCGCGGTCTCCATTACGCCGCTCCACATCTTTACATGCCTCTCTCTTTCCCAGCTGTTGCGATGTTGTGCACTTGCGCGAGTCACATGCGCCGCGCGGATTACTAGCGATGCTATGTTGCCGCGGAAATGATTAGCTGCACGCTACAGCTAAAATTTAGCTAATACAGCCTGTAACACTACAATACTACAGTACATTTTTAAAGATACCGTTGAGTTCCCCGTGGACTCTGGCTGCTCGACGAACAGAATACGTAGTGCAACGCATTCCGAATCGGCAAAGCGGACGCTAAAGATAATAGTACGCGAGGTGAACACTGCACATAAGTTAGTGTATTGCATTCACAGGGCAAAATCGCGAAGTCTTCAGTGCAAGCTGTGTAAGGCGCCATCATTTTACAGCCGCTCATTACTGTTCGACATCTGGTTGCGTAAATTTGCCTGTTCGGATAAGAAACACACCATTAGATCCTTGTTGCTCGCATCGGTCGTCACACGTAACATAAGCGCCGAAGCAGATCCGAATTGACCGTACCGTGACTCTTTCGATCGGCGTCGAGGTGCTCGGGCGGTCCGACGAGCGAAGTTGATAGTTGCCGTAGCCATACTGCCTGCTTCCAGGTGGCGGTTGACCTTCACCATAAACGCCCACGTAGTGCTGAGGATAGGATTCGGGCTGGTTAGCATTCGGGTAGGCACCCCACGCGTTTCCGCCGGCGTTGTTATTGTAGTACTGCCCACCACCGTAGCCTCCCGGTGCATTCCCGGGTGGCGAGGTCGAGTACACCACCACGCGCTCGGGTCCGATATTGTCCATGCCCACTGCACCTTGCTGGCCTTCTCCAGCCCACTGCTGAGAGCCTGCTTGCTGGGGCATATGCTGCATCGGTTGCTGATTGTATCCACCCCATTGGGCTGGAGCGTTTGCGTGTTCATACTCACGGTACCCTCCACCCACGTCATACTCCTGGTTAGGAGACGGTCGACGGACTCGTCGCATCCGGTTAGATACATTACTACCGGTACGTTGCAGGCGAGGGTCCACACTACCACGATTGCCGCCCCTGGGATCATTGCGTAGCGGCGTTGCTGGCCCAAACGTAGAAGACTCGGAGATCACCGGCTGGCCCTTGAGGGAGTTGTTGTACATTTCCGCCACCTCAAAGTATTTTCGAGCTGTTCGCTCGTGCAGCATCGCCAACAACTGCTGCGCTCCGAGCTGTTTGGCAATCTTCTTGGTCGAGGCAACTCCCTGCAAAAAAAGACCCCGTTAATACGAGCGATCAAAAAGGTTGCCTTCGTGATCTGTCCCTCGTACCTCTGCGACCGTGCTACCTGCAGTCACGATAGTCTTGAAGAGTTTCACGCCATCCCCCTCGACGGGCACCGTGTTGTAGTTAATGGACACACCTCTGTTCCGGTTCTGATACTCCTGAAGAACTTGTGCTGGTGTCTTGATGGAGAGCTCCATACATGCCTGATTTAACGTCCAGTTCCCGTTGTTACCACGCCACTTTGGAATTCATCAAATGTACACCCCGCCCGAGATAACCTACCTGGAGTACACGTGGATCACCGATGGGTAGTGCCTTGAATTCCTCCAAGGTCTGTCGTTTACAAAATATGTGCCCTTAGATCTATTATAGTCAAGATTTGAGCGAATGAGATACAAAACTCACCATCGACTGCTGCTTGCCACCAGCCGACCCCTTGTCTCGTTCCGCTTTAGTCACGGGGGTATCCAGCTTGCGCTTCTTGGACTGAGTCTGGCCCCACAAAAATCACCTCGCTCAGTGATTCCACCAGCACCAGACAGACCAACAGCGGAGCTGCCTCCCTGTTCGAAAGCAACTAACACCCTTCCTTACGCTACTCGATTCTTGAGAAGAAAGCACCGGCAGCGCCGGCGATGCAGCTGCCGCACCGACCTCCGCCGCGCCCAAACTCTCTTTTCGCCTCCGCGCCGCAGCGTCCGAGCCAGGCGCGAAGATACTCAGTGGTGGCACATGCTGTTTAACGAGGCGGTGTAGCTCTGGCTGTGATAGCGCGCCATCGCCGCCCACATCTAGCGGGTACGGCCGCGTCCAGCAGACGACGCCCAGTCCATCATGCACGTAGCAGGGCAGTCCGGAGCCGTGGATGATCCGCTGCCATCCCGGAGGCAGCGACGCATCCGCGGGCGAGGCACAGACAGCGGCAGCATTGCTGCCGCTTGCGTTCGCGCGGCTATTGTTGCTGAAGTTGCTGCCGCCGCCGGCATTGCTGGCCGCGGCGTCGGCAGCCATCGCTGCCGAGCTGAGCTGCATCAGCCCGGCGGCCGACGCGAAGCTGTCCAGGTGCTCGGCGCTGGCCTGCGCGGCCTGCGCCGTGGCGCGCACCTTATGCGAGTCGCCGGCCGCAGCCATTTCTCTTGTGAATATTCGCGCTGCATTCGGTGTTGGTGCATTGCCGCGAGCTTTTCTTTTTGGCCAATGAGAGATTTCACGCGCTTTTTTGGACCTATGGCAGCGCACTACGGAGCAAAAAAACGTAATAAATAACGTGTGAGCAATCTTGCCGCGCAAAAAGCACCAAACAGAGCCGAAGACTCACTTGGGGTTGATGGTCGATGATGTCGATGGCCGGGGGCTTATCGCTTCTGGCGGGGCCTCGGAGGAATGCGTCGGGAGCTCCGACCCGGAAGCTTCCTCGGTGTATTCCTCGACTTCCTGTCTTGCTAGACGAAGGTGCTCAAGCCGCTGCTCGAGCACTCCGCTACGGCCCCGCATGCTGCGCAGGATCTCCTCGCTGCTGCGCGCAACGTGAGCCTCACCGTTATCCTCTATCGTGTGAAGCGTTGCGGACTCAAAGGACACCACACTGTCCTCGAGCTCGGAGCAGCCGTTCTTCTCGCGGATGACTTTGGCCGCCTGCTTGGCGAGCCTCATGTTCAATGCGCGGTTTTTCCGGCGCAACTCCTGGTTGTCCTTCTTCACCTGCTGCAGATACTTGATCTTCTGCTGTGGGTTGCTGCTGCTGGCTAACTTCACATTCGAAGCGTCGGCACGGTCGGCGTCGGCAATGGCTTCGTCGCGCTGAACTCGCATGACATCCCGCTCAATCTCGTATGTTTCCACAAAGGTCTTCAGGGTTCGGATGGTATCCCATAACTCGTGGAGTTTGTGTTGACACCGCTCATGGTTCTTTAGGACCGCGAGATCCTCTTCCATGACCATTTGAAATGCCGACGGAGCTCCAAATATCGCAGTAGTCAAGCGGGAGTTGTTTTCATCGTGACCGTCGCCAGCTTCAGCTCCCTCGTCACAAATTGATTCCTGACCACAGACCGATCCAGCCGACCCGCTACTGTTCCCCACCCAGTTGAATGTTGTGTGGGCTTGGAGTTGTACGTTCTTCTCCTCTAATCTTTGGAGAGTAACTTTAAGCTCCCGGTTTTCATCTGTCGCCTCCTTCAGCTGAGCCTCCAGACACTTCACCTGATTCAACAGCATCGTGATCTCAGAAGCGACCTCCTGGTCGGCCATACCGGTACCGTCCTCCTGGTGGTTTGCGCTACCACCCGCATGAACGAACTCTGCGCTGGTACCCAATTTATTATCGATAGATGCTTCCTTCACCCATTCAGCGGGCGATGGAGGAACTAACTCCAGAGGCAAGTTATTGGCCGTCGGCTGGGCGCATTTCCGATATAAAGTCGCTTCTGCTGCCTGGACACGAGTGCGCTGGTGCTGCTTCTCCCGTAGAGACGCCTCCCGCATCAGTCTCTGCAGGACATCGACGCGTTGGTGCATGCCGCGCATGAGCGCCTGCATCCGAAGCGGCGCGGTGCTCACCATGGTGCTGTTCTCTACCACGATTGAGCTTTCGGGTTCGTCTTCCTCCGACAGCGGCTCGCCGGCTTCCGTGCTGTTGACGGAGCTGGCCATGCTCGCTGTCCGTTCCCACGGCTTGGGCAGCTTCGCGACGTCGCTGGCACAGCTTTCGGCCGGGGACGTGGTGGCGCTGCTGCCGGGCGTGTCGAAGAACTCCTCGGGCTGGATCTTGAGCGGCGAGCGCGGCGCCAGCGGCGCGTCCATCGCAGCGCCTGCTTGCATTCTCGACGTGGCGTTGCCGAATTAAGTGATCTTATTCGGGGTCTAAAACTGAGACAAAAGTAGGGCGGGCCCCCACTGAGACAAAGTGAACTTCAACGTGCCGGCCGACAAGATGGCGAATGTCGCCGTCGCCTGCAGCCGCACATATTTAGCCAAGGGCGAAGCTTCTGGTCGGAGCGCGCAATAGCGAGACGCCAATGGGTCCGCGCCGGCACCGGACGTGTCCCCCCGTGGCAGGCTCGCTCGACTGAACTGGGCTCGGGCTGGCCCAAGTGAATGGCCTTGCGGTGGGGGCGGCCAGCGAGGCGACGACAAGCGATGTACAGTGGCTCTTGAAGCGCCGGTTCGAGTTGAAGCGGATGGCCAGCGGTGGCGGACGCCTTTGGCTGCTGCGTTTGCTGGCGCTACCGTCTCCCGTGTCAGCCCCCCGCAGCAGGCAGACGCCCGGATCCGTGGACCGGTGCGGCGCGCGGGATCCGTCGGCCACGGGCAAATTTTGATCGGCCTGGCGGATACTGTACTCGTCAGTGGAGACCCCTGTCAAAGTCGGAACGTGGCGCCCATTGAGGATTCGTCAAACCACGCCGCCGCAGCCGCTTCGCCGCAGCCGCGTCCGCTGCTGTCCACAGCGCGAGCCAGGACGCACTGTATCCGACACAAGCAAGGCAGTGCCAATGGCAGTGTCTGCCACGGCCAGTGGGCCACTGGCCGCCAGTCTGGCGAGCAAGGCCGGCTCGCTGGCCGACCGCCCTGCCGGCTGCCGCACGGCCGCAAGCTCGGCGTCGTTGTCGTCCGGCGCATTTCTGTGGCCTGGTGCTGCCCACCACCGTGCATCCGATACCCTTTCGAATGCGCAGTCATCCGTTTTTGAAAGGGTCTTGAAAACACCGTTGAGATTAAGTTTTACTATTTCGCATATCCTGATCAATCTCTATACACCGTTGCTTCTAATACATTGAAGCCGCCCCAGCTCGAGGGCGGCGTTTGTGAATGGGCCCTAACCACAGGCCAGCAATGCTTGGCCATGCGTCGCCGACATCATGTCGGCGCGCATCGTCGCGCCTCGGCTCGTGCCAGCGCGGGTGCCGGGGCGCGCCATGGCGCTCGGGAGGTCAGTGGTCTGGCCAGCGGGGCGGCGCGGGCTGCTCGCTGCCGGCGGCCGCGGCAGTGTTGAACTTGGCGCGCGGCTAGCGCGGGTTTTGCTCGCGGCGAGCTTCTTTGGCTGCCTGCCGCCCGAAAGCGCAGAAACTGGCCTCCGCATACAAAGACCCAGTCGCCGGTCCGAACCCTAAAAGGATCGGCGAGAAAACCGGCAGCCGAGGTCACGCCAGGGAGGGCAGAGACGCCTTCAGCCACACAGGCAGCTCGCAGTCTCCGAAAAGCGCGATCGCTACGAAACGCCCGCCGGAGCCCCAGCAGCAGCAGCCCCCACCACCAGCACCGCCGCAGTCCATCCCGGCGCCATGATCGAGTCCGAGGTGGCGCAGACGCTCATGAGCCTGTCGGCACCCGACGAGCGCAAGTTCGCCGACAACCCGCTGTACGCGGCCGAGCCGCCCTCGGCCTGGCAGGCCGGCGGCAAGAAGCGCGCCTTCGCGGCGTTCGACACGGGCGTGGCCAGCTCGCTGCCCTCGTCGTGCTTCCTGCAGCCGCGCGGCGACGCCTACAGCTCGCCCATGTCGCTCCTGCAGCACAAGATCCAGGGCCGCCCGCTCACGTCCATGATCCCCGGCCGCGAGGACGCCGACAGCAGCAGCAGCGACGTGGACATGGACTCCAGCGAGGCCAGCGACGAGGCCCCTGAGCGCCACGCGTGGTCCGCCTACCGCTCGCCATTCGACGGGCTCGTGGCCGCCGCGGCCTCCAACCAGGACGACAACGACAGCTACTCGTCGTCGTCCAACAGTAGGCCCATCTCGATCCCCATGCGCGGCGGCAGCAGCTCCATGAGGTATCGCGAGCACTCGTCGTCCTTCGACCGCACCTACTCGTCGTCCTACGGCAAGAAGCACAAGCCCAGCAGCCTGTCGCGCGTGCAGGAGGACGAGTCGTTCCTGGGACGCGACTGCAGTCCCACGGGCGTCGAGGAGGAGGAGACGTGGTACGACAGCGACTACAAGCAGCGCATGCGCCTGGCGTCCGTGTGCTCATCCGAGGGCAGCGAGTACGGCGGACTGGGTCGCCAGCACCTCGAAGAGTTCATCCACATGGAGATCTCGGCGGCCAACGAGAGCGAGCAGCTCAGGGAAGGCTCCTCGCCCTCGGCCGAGGGCAAGTACATCGGTAGCTACTCCCCCGAGGCCCGAAGAAAACGCATCGAGCGCTTCCTCGAGAAGCGCAAACGCCGCGTGTGGGCCAAGAAGGTCGACTACGACGTGCGCAAGAACTTTGCCAACTCGCGCTTGCGCGTCAAGGGACGCTTCGTGAAGAAGGAGGACGAGGAACTGCTGTGCCAGCTCCTGAGCTACACGTGAGGACGAGGCCAGTTCTCCGTTCGCTGTTCTTCGTTGCTTTGCTTCCCTCCCGTTAAAGTGTAGTTGTATAGAGAAGGCATTGGGACCGACCGACCCAAGCGCTTGTGTTCGTAGCTCCGACGCGAGTAAGACAGCCCTAGCTAGCATTATCAAAAAGAATTCCGCATTATCCACGCCGAGCTTTGCCGAAAGATCACCTTCCCGGCGTCAGCCCTCATCAGGTGTCTACGAGCCAGCAATCGTGGGGGATGGGCTGCCGCTGCCCATCGCGGCGATGATCGCCGAATCGGCGGCCGATGGCATCGGCACGCGACCCTCGCCGAGACCGCGGAGACCTCCGAATAGGAGGCCGATGTCATCGGTGATGCTGCGCCGCTAACACTGTACCTGTAGACCGCTTTCTGTTCACGCACGCGGCAGGCTCACCGTCACGGTATGTAGGGCACGGTGACCGTGCCCTACATAGTTGAAGCTTGTTGCTTGCCTTATTTATTAATAATAACAGTCTCAGGTTGCTTTCTGCTCCGACACCAACCCCCCAGCAGCGTCCATGCAGATCAACTGGTGTGGGCGGTTGCGCTCGGAGTAGCGGCTGGAAGTAATCCGTCCACCAGCGTCGTGCAGCCCTTACATTGCTGGCCCTGAAGATCGATTTTCCATACAAAAATGCCAAAGGCTTACATCCACCACCAACCACCCTTGTTGAAACAAAATGCCAGTATCCACTCTGGGCTTCATGGCATGAAAGGAAAGCGAGGCGGGGGAGCCCAGGCCCAAGTAATGAATTATGCAATACTACTGTAGTACCAATACAATTGCTATTGGACACGCACCGGTATATTATTATTGAAGTTTACCAAAGGCTGATACTATTGGCCGAAAAAAAACTATTATTTTGTTTTGTCCGTCGCCCTTCTCCTGTTGGTGAAAGCGTCATCAACGAGTCCGTGCCGACCTCCCTGCAGCGCTGCTGTACATTGAGAGCAAGCGGACGCATACCGCCTCTAATATGGCTACTGACGAGCCACTGCTGTTGTACATTCGTCCGATGTATAACGGCTGCAAGCGACTTTCTCCAAGGTAGTGTTTACATGTAGCGAAGCTCTATGCTTCCTATTTTAGTAAGTTAAAACTTCAAGATGACCATGGTTTTGTAGGACAATATGTCCTACTACAGCCGTCGCACCGTTGTCGAGGTGCAGCAGAGTTTGGTCCACACTATCCATGGATTGAGGCTTTAGCGGTAAGACACAATAACCCATTGATACCTTATTGCTATTGCCAAACATATTATTATATTGATCACGCTCCTAACCAATTCGAAACATATATTGCTATTTAGAATCCCAACAATAGAAATATATATTTCCCGGGCCCATTGGCCCAGGTACCTTTCAGAGCTCTTAAAGCTATTAAAATAACTGGGCTCAGCCCATTCATAGTCTGCTGTGCGCGACAGCTCCTTTGATGTGCTAGATCAGCTGAGCTAATGCCTCGAGACGGCAGCGCTCTACTTCGAAGTACAAAACTTGCTGAGCCATGGTTGGTTGTCCGGTTGTCGGTAAAGCCGAAGAAATAAACCTTCAACCAGGTAGGCGTTACATGGCCAACAAGCAGAAAGCCACCACTGACATGAACTCAAAGTTGGAATCATGCTAAGCTTCACTTAATACGTGCTGCTACATGTATCCATACTGTACAGTGCTGCTATTAACTATAGGCGCACTCAATATTTTTAGCTGCTGTTCGACTACAGGCTTTTTTTTAAAACTCCCGCGCCCATGATAATAAGCCCGAGTGATGCAAACGACGCATCTGTGGTATAGTTTTGGAAAGGGCAACCAATGCAGAAAAAAATGGAGATTTATTATGTGTTGTAAACTTTAGGCGCACATACCAATTTTTCAACCTATTTGTCTATCGGACCGCCATTTTTGAGAACAACGCGATCCATTCGGGTCGGCATACCCTCCACGAGATGCCGTAAGTAGTTTTGCTTGATGCTGTTCCAGCTACGAGTGATCTGAGCCTTTAATTCCTCTTTAGAATCGAACTGCCGCCCTCCTTCATATACAGACCACGCCAACGGCCCCCAAACGTTTTCTATCGGATTCAAAACTGGACTTTTAGGGGACCACTTTAGCTTACGGATCCCCAGCGCCTCAATGTGAGCCTTAGTAAATCATGATTCGTGAATAGAAGCGTTATCTTGTTGAAAAATCGGTCTAGAAATGCCATGATTTTCACGAAGGTATTCGAGAAAAGGCGTAAGATACCCGTCCAGCGTTTTAGTGTAGCATTCAGTGTTTTGTCTCCCCTCCAGAAAAGCGATCTCAGGTTTTCTAAAATAGTTCATTCCCGCCCAAACCATCACGCTTCCTCCCCCACTCGCTCGCTTCGAGAAAAGTTCATGGTCGTTCCTGACGTCATGCCAGTAGTACTAGTAGCCGTCAGGACCGTCTAAGTTAAATTTCTTTTCGTCACTGAAAACAATACTGTGGCGAAGTGGTTCCGCGAAATTTTGATATCGCGTGGTCCTCTTGCACACGGCGCCCGAACTGCCGACTAACGGAGGGGGTACTCCGATCTTCCGTGAAAATGTTGATCCTCACCTTGTGTACCCATCGGTGGGCTGGATCTGTGGTGTAGTAGAACGCACAAGTTAGTCCTCCACAGACACAACAACCGCCGAGCAAGTCGGCGCTTATCGGCCTGTGCTAGGGGTCCCCTAGCGGTTCGGCCCTTCCGGGACAGCAGTGGCGGCTCCCGCCGACACCAGGCAACCAAGCCAGTCGAAACCTTGGGAAGCCAGCTGAGCTCACTGACTTCCGCCTTGAACCCCGTGCCCTCCACCAAAGGATGGACGGCGGCGCGCGAGCGCTTTTACGGGTCACCGAGAGCAATGGCTACTCGGCTAGAAGAGTTACGGCACCCCGGCTGACGGGCGTACCGGCTCGCTGGCTCAGCGAGACTT
>BSXT01001803.1:0-25154 GCA_030267785.1 Phytophthora fragariaefolia | reverse complement strand
AGTCCACTTGGACCTCCCCTTCCTCTTCACTGTCCTCAAAGAGGAGATCGCGCGCGCGGGGGTTGTTGGGAGGCTTGAGCTCCATCACCAGCGTCCTCCATCGTAGATGGGCCGTGACGGCGTCGGAGTTCGGCGAAGTAGCCGGCGATGGATAGCCTTGATGGCGCAGACGTGGTCTCTGGAGCCGAGACGGCAGGAGGAGCCACGGGCGAAGCGGCGGCGTTCCTCGGGTCGATGGACCAAAACGCGTCGTGTCCTGGGGACATTCACGGGTTCGCGGAGCCAAGAGAGTTCCTCGGAATCTCGCACGATGCGAAGGGACAAGCTCGTTGGAGCGACAGTCGTGGACACCGGGTGCCCACGGTTTGGTGGGGGAGGGTGTAACGGGGTTACACAAGTGTGGCATACACACCTTGGGTGAACGTACACCAAGTGTGTATGACACATATTAACAAGATCAGTACTTGATATTAACCAAATATCAGTACTGGATCCAAAAAGATAACAAAGAAACAGTAGGTGGCTTGTGAGCCAGTCAGCATGCATTTTATTAGGAGTCACTATGCTAGATAGTGAGTTGCATATGTTTGCACCGTACGGCCTTGCCGTACTTAAGGCAATTAATAAAATCAGTTTGGAAAAAGACACGTAGCGTCTAGTTGCCTTGGCGTTAAGGCTTTAGACTCTAGGAGTCCGTAGATAGGGATCGTACGGACTCGTACTCAGACTCTGTGAGTCTACGTCTTCCTCTGACGCACGCTACGGCAGCCCCGCTGCAGAGCATGTGCGTAAAAGGAGCGGGTAAAACGCGGATTAAGCAAGATTTTGCACAGTTGTCAAGATGTGCGTTCACGAAAGGGTTAAAAAAAGGGCACGTGTTACTGCAACCAACTGGCAAGAGAAAGGCTAAGCAACTGTGCCCAAGTGACACCAGCCATGACCAACCAAGCCCAAATATGACCAAGTAGCGTCCCAACTGCAACCAACTCGGCCTGGAGCCAGTGCAGTTGTATACACATCAATTGGTATAGCCGGAAATGCGTTTGTGTGGTTGTTGGGATTGATATCACTGATGAGGGAGCATTACAGTAGAGATTGCATTTTCTTACGCTCTAAGTACGGTCCAATTATCGCTACGGAGTAGTTCCAAGACCACATTTAGATACACATATTGAGGTATCGGTAGCGAAGATATTGCATCAACTTAATGTTGGGGGAGCATTACAGTAGCGATTTCATTTTATTACGCTCTAACTACACTGCAACTACCAGGACAGAGTAATTTCAAGGACACATTGTATTTAGATACACATACTGAGGTATCGGTAGCAAAGATATTGCACCAACTTCCTGTCCAAAGTTCCAATTCCTCGCGTTCCTACAAACATCTCGAATGCGAGTAGTACATATATCCCGCGATTATAGTTGTCCAACTGTGTCCCTAAGTCATCATCGTACAATCTGACTCGATAGCGTGAGATTGGTGGCTTTGGTAACATCGTTGCTAGGGTCTCTGCCACTGCCCGAACACTGACGACGTAGGACGAGTGCATGGGGTCGTAGTAGCATACTTCACTTGTCTCCAGTCGCACCATGATCGAGCACCAATGATTCCCTTGCAATTGATTGGAATCAACACGACCTCTTCCTTAATTGCAGAAAATATGTTTTGAAGCGTCGTTCGATCCGTACTATTCTTGCCGTCTATCACGATGCCGATTGTTGATGTGTCAATTGTCAGTATAGACCCATTTGAGCCGAATATTGTATTCAGCATCATACACATCGTAGCATCACTAATCCATCCTTTTGCAGCGAGCTCTAGGATTTTACTCTACAACATGTGATTTGTTAATAGGTGAAATACACATAGGTATGCATGCAAAAAACGAAGGCTTACCTTTGGTGACAATAACGGCAAATCGTAGATCTTGGTAGGAAGGTTGTCTGCTCTCTGCGTACGAAACTCTTCGGGGACTTGACTTCCAAAGTCAATAGCTTTTGCCCACTTGATTTCCTTGTCGATCTGTTTGATTGTTTCCATTGCACGGTGCCATGGTTTCATGATTGTTAGAGTTTCAGTGCTAAACACACCCAAACCAATAATTTCTATGGCTACATCTCGTTCGGCTAACCCCGACTTAGTCATCTGTAGAGCAACAACTTTCGCATCACATCTTCGAAGCAACTCGCGAGGGAATACTCGCACTACCTTGCTTGCTGTAATCACCGGCTTCGATACTGGCAGTGACAAGATTTTGCGCGCAATAGGAGGTTTTGGTTTCTTTTTGAACACAAATCGCTTGAATCGGAATAACAGGGTGGCAGCCTTAATGTACCTCGGTGCACTTGCGACGACTTGAGCGACAGGTGCTAGGCTTAACTGACTATCAAACATTTCCGCGTCTTCAGCTGCCAGCGCAACGCCCAAATTGCGTTTTGCTTTAACACTTTTGGGTTTGACTTTTGGACGGCCCCGGGCACGAGGAGGACTGGCAATATCGAATTCGGTATTCTCCAAGTTCAGATCAACTTGGTGTTGGGCAATTCCGCTATCGGTTTGTGTACACACCCCAGTTGGTTGTGTACACTTCTCAGATGGATGTACAACCAACTCAGAATGAACAGTGGTCACGCAACCAACTGTAGAATTTCCGTAATCAAGCACACCAGCTACACGATTTGGCATACCTCCAATTGCAGGAACTTTATCCTCGTTTGAGGGAGCCTCTTCGGGATTTAGTTCCGTGGATGGAACGGTAGTTGGTTCGGTTTCCGGACTGAAACAATTAGTTGGTGGAACGGTTTCGGGACTGGAACAAGTACTTCGTGACTGGTTCCCTCCAGATTCTTGCGTTTTGATGCTATCGTGCTGTGCTAGATCAGCTAGATCAGAAAACGCACCATGCTTAAACTTCTCGACTACCTGTTTTAGAGCTTCCATCGCTACAAGGTACTGATGCATCCCCAAACCACTCATAACATCGCTGATAGAGCTAGCGACCACGTGAGCTTCTCGATATTTTCTGTTTGAGTCCCACGGGGTATATTTTTCGCCAAGAACACGAGCAATACCGAACGAATTCCCACTAACTTCTTCAATATGAGATTCAGCCCGGAGTCCTGCAAGCATCCATCGCGGGTTCAACAACTAAGTTGGGATCACATTTTCGTGAAAAACCGCCTTTCGTAAAAAAAAATGACGGCAATGTAGCAACCTCGCCGTCATAAACAAATATGAGCATTCCCAACTACGCTTATTCACAGAGAACTCGGCTTGTGGTTCGTCTAGTGCGTTTTCGTCATCCGCAACGTTCTGAATAAGAATGATGTCTTGCACCGGTTCATAGAATGCATAGTTGGCTCTTCCACCTATTGCGTACACGTACTGATCATAAATGAGTTCACAAGCATGTGCACTCACTAAATTGGCGACAATCGCCATTTACTGGTCGTACTTCGCGTTATGAACAACCACAAGCTTGTGAACGCGATCTAGAAACCTTCGCTCCTCGCGTGCTTCGTGGTACATGATTGTCGCAATACACTCATCTAGACCCATAAATGAATTCATCAAGTCCTTCAGTTGGTTCCATGACGAATCAAGTCTGTTATTGGTATTATTGCCCAACGTCACAGCACTTTGCCTCCTATACGAGCACCACAGGTTCCGGCAATTGTCCCAATTCTTGTCAAAATAAGACTCAAACGGATGCTTTGCGCTATCTTGGTCGGAGGTGGGTAATTGACCAACCGAAACCAACTCAGTGTTACTTAAGTCGGGCGCAGGACCAACTGACATAACATTTTCTCCGGGAGGGTTAGCCTCGTGATCACGAGAATTTTGTGATATCTCAGTCGTAATTGTAGGGTTGCATCCTATATTTACGACGTGACGCAAGTACTTGATGTGTTTGATGTACTCCCGCTCCGTTTTAGCGTAAACCATAAATGATATCAAACTTCGGATCTGCGTTTTTTGCCACGCCGTGAATCTATAATCCGCGATAGCTACTTGCTCCTGAAGGTACTTGATTACATGAAATTGACAGAGTAGAATAGATACGTTCGGAAACGCCTCCTTCAATACTGAGAGCTCAGTGAAAGCCTTATCGACGATAATGCACTGGAGTTGGGCACAAGCCGCGTTGTTTTTCTCGAATCCTTCTATCGCAGTCAGCAATGTAGACCGACGCTCATTTCTGAGAACAGCATGTTGGACGAACTGGCCCTTTCCAAAAGCCTCGTGGACCATGAACGAGAAGACTTTGTACTTGGAAGCATTGGTTCCATGAGTTGCATCGATTAACAACACTTCAGGGAACATATTGAACATTTTGCGCATAAACTTGCTCTGAAAGGTGATAACGGTGGCGATATTCTACAATATATCAAGTAGTCAGATGCCACATGTATAAAGACAAACAAAATAAAAACATTATTCTACCTTGTCTTTCTCGCGCTCCACGAAAATACGCCCGACATTGCCAGGTTGGTCGCATAACTCCTTCATCCACTTTTTCAATCTTTAGCGCTTGACTTGATGGCTTCCTCACTATCCTTCATCTTTCGCACCAAGTTGTGTACGTCGCGAATGGTGGGGTTACAATCAGACTGTTCAGTGATATACTTGAGCATGATTATTTTCCGCTTCAGCTTTTCTTAGTTCGTTAACCATATTCGTAACTTGCGGACGCATTGCTGTCCGGACAGAAGAATATTGCTGATATATGTGCTTGTTCAACGCGTGATTGTGCATAAACTTAAAACTTGTGACGCACAACCCAAATATTGGCTCTCCCTCACCAGGTTTACAACCCGAACGCAAGCGTTAATCTAACCAGCAGCACATCAAACACGCATCAATAGAATTATAAACACAACCTTCCAAATTAAACATCTCCATAGACCAACTGAGCCCAACTGGACAGATCAACGACCAACTGAGCCCAGCTGAGCGGGTCCAAGACCAACTGAGCCCAACTCAACAAAACCATACGACTTCATACCTGTGCCTTGCATTCGAGAGACCTCGATTCTTGGCGCGGTCGTTTGCCCTGGCCTCTCGTTTTGAACGCACCAGCATGAGTATAAACCAAGGTCTTGGAATACCTTTGCCATTCGGCTGGTATCAGAGGCGCAGACGAGTGGGACTTCTTGATCTTGGTATTGCGAGCTGATACGTTGTTGTTTGTGCGGACTCGAAATATCTACGACGATAGCAAATTTATGCAAATTAGTTCATCTGAAAGGGCATGATCATACAGAAATCCAATTACCTGGTTGCTCTGGGCCATGCATAGGTTGAGATAGGCATGGAACTCTTCCCAGGAATTGAACTGTGTCTTCTCCAGCGGCGGGCCCACATCCCCTTCCTGGCTTCTAGTGCTCTCTTCCTCGCCGGTGCTTGTAGAGCTTGTGGAGCCTAAGCGAGAAGCGTTGCTTGGCCGGCTCGAGGAGTCGAAGGTACTTGGCTCCGATTGTGTGGTAGGATAGTTGCCGCCGCTGAACTCCTGCGATAGCAGGGGCTCACCGTCGCTAAAGTGGACGTCGCTGTCGCTGGACACACTTGCTGACGGGGGCTGGCGGCTGGCGACGCTTTGTCGCTGATCGACGACGGCGCTCCATTTGCCGCGCTAAATCCCCCCCCCCGTTGGTTTTTCTGGAATGGATGGACGGCCGCAATGCACCCCAAACCCTGGTATACCTGTATACGTCCGCCGGATTTTTTGTTTTCGCATATCTCTTGCCAGTTGGGTGCAGTAACCACTCTTAAAAAAGACAACTGCCAAGTCCGATTGACCCAGAATCTGTTAGGGACAGTAATTCATGTGGTCCACCTAGCTCATCGCGCATACCGTCGTTCAAATCAGTCGCGTTTCTTTTCAATACCTATAACCTCTATTAACATATTCCTCAATTCAACTATATTTTATCTATCATTTCTAAAATAACCCTTGAAACCGCATCTCGTCCTTGTGTTTAGTATTCTGTTTTCCGTCGTAAACACCCCACACCACTGTTGCACGCCCCCACAGTACACGCATCAAGGTGCACTTGAAGTCTCCGCCCAACCGTTAGCGTGTCACCCCCCACGTCACTTGTCCATTCCTCGACGGTCGAGCCTCGACCCCCTCCCCCGAAGCCGAGCCAAGTCGAGCATTGCAGAACTCCCATCCCTCGTCATGGTCTCCATTGGCACTCGCTCCCCAGTCTACGGCCGCCACGGGATGGTGTCGTGCTCACAGCCGCTGGCGTCCGAGATCGGCCTGCGCATCTTGAAGCAGGGCGGCAACGCCGTGGACGCCGCCATCGCAATCGCCGCCGCTTTGAATGTCACCGAGCCGTGCTCCACTGGTGTGGGGGGCGACTGCTTCCTGCTCTTCTTCAACGCCAGCAACAAACAGGTGCGCGGCCTGAACGGAAGCGGCCGCAGCCCCGCTGCGCTCACGGCCGAGCAGGCGGTCAAAGACCTCGGGCAGGACGCCAAAGTGATCCCGAGCGGCCACGGCCATGCTGTCACGGTGCCTGGTACCGTTGCAGGGTGGGTGGATGCGGTGGATGCTTGGGGCTCTTTGAGTTTGGGGGAGATTCTGGGCCCCGCCATTGAACTGGCGCGAGACGGGTTCCCTGTGAGCCCGTTGACGGCGGCCAGTTGGGAACGCGGCAAGTCGCAATTGTTGCGTGGACCCAACGCTACTGAGCTGCTGAATGCGGACGGGGAGGCACCGAAAGCCGGCGAGATTTTCAGGAACGAAAACTTGGCCGGGTGCTTTGAGGAAGTGGTGGCCAAGGGCAAGAAGGCGTTCTATGAGGATGGGCGTATTGCGCAGGCTATAGTGAGCATGGTGAGAGAGAAGGGAGGCGTGATGACGATCGAGGACCTGAAGAACCACAAGTCGACATTCGTGACGCCGATCAGCACGCGGTTCCAGGGCGTTGATGTTCACGAGATTCCACCCAATGGACAGGGGATCACTGCTCTTCTGGCGTTAAATATTCTGTCGCAGCTTTTGAAGGATGGAGGATTACCGCCGAAAGGAAGCGCAGAGGAGGTCCATCTGCAGATTGAAGCGCTTCGTCTTGCTTTCGCGGATGCAAAGTGGTTTGTGAGCGACATGGAGCACAACACATCGCTGCCTGTCCAGGAACTGCTGAGTGAGAGCTATGCCAAAAAGCGTACCACGCTGGTGAACCGAAAAAAAACTGCGATCGACCCGAAGCACGGAAGCCCCGAACTCAGTTGCGATACCGTGAGCTTCCAGGTTATTGATGGGCAGGGTAACGCGGTGTCGATGGTGAACAGCAACTACGAAGGTTTCGGTACAGGTCTCGTGCCTAAGGGCTGTGGCTTCACCTTGCAGAATCGTGGATGCAACTTCGAGCTGTATGGCTCCAAAGTGGGGCATCCGAATGCTTTAGGCCCGAGTAAGCGCCCTTACCACACCATTATTCCCGGACTTTCAACGTTTGCGGACTCAGGTGAATTGCACTCGAGTTTCTCAGTCATGGGTGGCTTCATGCAGCCCCAAGGCCATGTTCAGGTTCTGAGTCATATGCTACTGCACGGGATGAACCCGCAGGAAGCCCTGGATGCACCACGGTTCAATATTGACGTCGACCGCCCAACGAAACCTGGCAGGAGCGAAGGTGGCAGCTCAGTTCTGGCCGAAACGGATCTTGGCGCCGACGTGATCTCAGCACTGCGCGATGAATTCGGTCACGACATTCAAGAGGTCGAGGGGTTTAAGCGTTCGACTTTCGGGCGTGGCCAGATCATTCTCCGTGATCCCAAGACCGGAGTGCTCTGTGCTGGCTCCGATGGACGCGCCGACGGCTGTGCTATGGGTTGGTAAGTTCGAATTCAAACGCAATGCTCACTGCTGCGTGCCAACGCGACAACCTAAAGAAAGACAGTCATGTTTATTCGTGTTTGGTGCTTGCTCTCTTGTTGTTTATCTATTTGTGCTTTAACAAGCTAAGGGTTTCACTAACACTAACTCAAGAAGACCTCATCACTATCTTGATCAAACTTTTAAGCTTCTCCCCGACAAATGATAGTTGCACGGCTTCTAGATAGCTATGATGCCGCTTTAAGCAAGGGTGAAGTTCCAGACCAGGTTGAAGTATCGATGAAAAAGACTTCAGCTCCAACGTCGATTGAACCAGCGACCTCATCACGACCACCATTACCGCGAGTACCTCCGAGTTCCTACACCTCCCATGCTATGATGTTACAAACTCAAGAATACCGTTCACGAGTTCGCACCGCGTTTGAGTCTACTTACCGCCATCCACTAGTAGATGCAGCGTCACCGGGATCTCCACGCAGACGCGACAGTCATAGTGGGAAATACTGTCGAACACGTATACTTGAATCCTCAAGACAACTTTTCGCAGCGGAGGCGCGTAGCGGCGCACCTGCAGCCCCGATAACCCCTTGTTCTCCGCCGCGAACAACAATCAAGGGAGGAGGTGTTGCTTTTCATCGTACAACCACTTCGTCTCGTACAGCGGTGAAGTCATCTCTTTTCGCCCTCGGGCCTGGGCAATATGACGTAGTGCCTCGACGACCTGCAACAACTGGCAGTGTCAAATTCAGTCCGGCAGACAGATTTAGAGAGCATGCTGGCGGCGGAATCAGTGATCCGCACGCGCCAGGCCCAGGGCAATATCTTCCTGATGATCGTACTACTGCAAAACGTTCGGCTCGTGTCGTATTTTCACAGCTGCCACGCCAAACGGAGACGGCAGAACCACCTCGAGCATCCGTTTCGATCCCCCCAGCTACAGCGGACGTCGTGTCAAGCTATTACTACGTACCATCTAGCGGGTTTGCAGCACCTGGCGACATGGTCTCAAAGCCAGGAGGAGGGATTTCGAACTGGAGCCGAACTGCAAGATTTCCGGGTCGTCGGCGAGAGATTTTTCAAAACACTACTCAAAAATCATCTGCAATCGACTACATCGCACGCAACAAAGCAAAAATTGAAAGTATGTCCGCAGAGCAACGCCAACGACGCCGACTTCAGCAAGGGGCTGTCAAACCGCAACCAAAAATCACTGATGAAGAAGGGTTTGATCGAAGGCTTTCCTCAATACCACGCCGGGACTCTCTATTCGGCGTGAATGCGATCGACCTGACCCAAATCGTTGTTACTCGGAGGCGACAAAGTGCTTTTGAGTCTGTCCACGTGGACGGATGTAACTCCGAGGCTCAACAAACTGTATTGCAGGCGTGGAGCACATTAGTTGTGCTTTCTGCTGCACAAACAAAGTTAATGAGGCTCCTCGTCGTAGCCTCAGCATTGTACCGGCTTCGTCGTGCTCAAGAGTTTCGCTGTAAAAGCATCACGTTTCAATCTTGGACTCATGTGCGGGATCGAGATTCGATGCGCTCTCTAGCGGCAGCAGTTATTGCTGGCAACACATTGCGTTATCGTTTGGAGCTGCGAGTTGACCGGAAAATTCGTGCTGCAACCGTACTGCGAAATTTTTTGTCTGGTCTTTCAGTTGATGTTCGATTTGCGATGGCAGTTCGACGAATGCAACGCCGGATCATTTTACTTCAGCGCTGGTGGCGCCGAGCACGGCTTGTCGTACGTGCTCGCGAACAATGTTTGGCGTACAAATGGTTGGTTATTGAGCATCGATTACGCGCCAAGCATATAGCACAAATGCCCCACCTTCATAGGGTATTCCAGCCTCCTTCAGCATCATCTCCGTTCATCTCTCCCATTTCTTCTAACGCGCTGTCAAAACGGCGATCATCGGTCGTTAGTGCACCAGCTCAAACGGTGACTATAGAGGCACAACTACCATTGCATAAATTGCTGAACCTACCGCACCAGAGGCGATGGTTCACTGCACGCTTTGTGTTGACCTCTGATGGTGTTCTTCGAGGTTATGCGGTTGAGTCTGATGTCGATGGTACTAAAGCCGATGCTGCCACCGAAATCGTTGTAAAGGAGCGCTTGGTAGTAGAGGTAAAACACTTTCGTTGTCATGGTCATTGCTTTGCGAAATCATCACTGGAGTCTACTGATGATGGTGCGGAGGCTGATAATCGACCGTACGTGATGGTCTTTAGACCTGGTGCCAGTCGGTTTGTACTTCTCACAGGCACTACAACTCTCACCCTAACACCTCTACTTGACTGGAAAGAAAAGCTGGAGCGCCTTGCTGGATATCCCATCGGGTCACCCTTTCCGGGCGGTGGGTCCCAACGTGACATCGCAGATATGCTTGCTCAAACCGACAATCCTGCACTTGACGTCGCGGTAGAAGTCTCAACAGGAAGCTCACGAAGAATCAGCACTGGTACCAATGGTGAAAGAGCCTCGATGTCCCAGCTTCGGAAAAGAAGTAGTAGTCACCGCCTTCGTCGAAGCACTGTTTTGCAAGCTATCGCCGAAGGCGAGCTTTCATATTACGTTGTGGACCTACTCCGTGACTGCCCTCGAATCCCGGCACCGATCGTGTGGGGAGCTCTTCGAGACAAATTGCGCGAAGAACGCAAAAACTTCCGATCTGAGATTTACCGTTTCAAGTTGGAGACCGATCGCTACCAGCAGCACGAGCGCGAGCGACGCCAGCTTGTTGTGCTGGATAAGTTCAAAGAGTTTTTCGTACGTGCGCCTCCAACCAGATTTCTCTGTATTCCGATTGCTAACCAACATTTTCTCAAATTTATTTTCTGCCCGACAGTCCATGGAGCACCCTCGCCACCCTCACTTCCGAAGTCTCATCTCGCACCGCAAAATGGAAGCCCTCGTGCGGCAAACCATCGAGTTGGTAAAAACCTCGCAACCGTACGACCCACGATTCATGCTGCCGTCGTAGTATCCCAGCCTGGGATCCTCCTCTACCCCAAATCATCGCCAAAGTACAGTTTGATCTGATTCCGAAGTTCATTGCAGCCCATATGTCAACTTTAGCGAGAGGTTCTGTCTGATTCCCCGCATCAAAAATATCAGAAACCTATTCTTGACATGATTTCTGGATATCCGTTATTTCGTGTAGCCATTTCTGCTGGACGTGCGCCACCGTGTCATTCCGAGATATCCTCCGCGCGGGGTCAGATCCGAGCATGAAGGTCTTGAGCTTAGTATACGCTTTGACAGCAGTCAGCTCGCCACTGCTGATGCAATGCAACGGCGCAGAGCACCGCCACCACCACGCGTCGAGACACCGCTACACCATCGAAGGCCCGAAGGCTGGAATGGACGCAGCGCTGAGGACGTCTCGCGGTCACCTCGACATCCGCAGCATCAAGGCAATAGGAGACGGTGGCCAGCCAGTCACTGCAGAAACGAGGGTGAGTGCAGACGTGGTGGGCTCCGAGAAGGACGTGGAGGCTTTCGCCGCGGCAGGGGAGCTACACTCGAGCTCCGAATTCCACATGGGTACACGCATCCGGGGCAAAGTGTCCACGACGTCGGCGCCGTTGAAGGTTGTCAAGCACAAGGAATACAATGAGGCGCAGGTGGTGGCCAAAGATAGAGGAGAGGTCGCCGCGTGCATTAAGCGCACGGAGGGGTACTTGGACAAGTTGAAAGAGGCGGCAGATGATGGATCAAGTGAGGGGGTTGTGTACGCGGAGAGTCCGTTCTTTGAGTGTTTCAGACCGTCGAACGAGGTTTTTGAGTTTCTAGACACGCTGACGGAGCAGAACCCGCAGTTTATTACCAAGTACGAGAACGTCTCGGTGACCTACAATGGTAAGCCAATCCCGGCTTTCAAGATCTCGACCACGTTGGAGCAGGATGCAGCGACTAGTGAAAAGAAGACGTTATACACACAGGCTCTTATCCATGCGCGTGAGTGGCAGGCGGGGGCTGCGACGTTTTTCACGATGGCGTCCATGCTTGACGACCTTCGAGCTGGGGAAGAAGCAGCAACGAGTATGTTCAGCAAGTTTGACTGGTACTTCGTGCCGATCGTAAATATTGACGGGTACCAGTACACATGGGAAGTGGATCGGATGTGGCGTACCAATCGTCATATTGTCCAGCTGAACGGTAGGGATGCAGGCGTGGACTTGAACCGGAATTGGCCACCAAAGGAGTATTTCAACCTAGACCCCAGCGAAGTGGACGAGGAGACGTACCCTGGTGAATATCCACTCAGTGAACCCTCTACAGCAGGACTGTTTGATTTCATCACGAATCTGGATTCGCTATGTGGTCTAGTGGACATGCATACGTTTGGAGGGCAGGTTCTGCGTCCGTTTAGCGATCAACCAGGAGAAGGTGCAGAGCCGTTTGGATCGAAAATGCGTGCGTTGGGTGATAGTGTACGTAAGGCGCTTTCGACACAACCTGATGTACAATACCAAAGCGAGACAGGATCGTACCTTTACAAGGCATATGGGTGCTTTGACGATGGCATGTATCTTCAGTATAACTTGACGGTGCCAGCATTAACCATTGAGGTCGAGGGCGACGACTTTGTGGCACCTCAAAGCACAATTCGCCCCGTTGGTAGAAATATTTACCTGGGTCTTCGTCAATTTGCAAACGAGGCCCTGGTGTACAGTAAGTTCGTTGACGAACTTTACGCCGAGACTGATTTTTTCAGTGAAAGCTATAGTAGTGACGGCAGCTAGCTTTTCCAGGTTGCTAACATACTACTTCGAAGTAACGAATATGAGCAACTGCTTGTATCACGAATGCATTACGTGTTCTTCATTTACGAACGTATATCTCGGGTGTGATAACGCAGATGACAGGCTTTGCCATACAGTAGAGATAGCTGTGGATGACCGAGCATCCGCTGCTATTGCGAAGTGGAAATCCTTTCAAATGCATCCCACTCGTGGTGTTAGGCAACAACAACTCGCCAGAAACCAACCCAGGATCTAAACACAAGTGCTATTCATGATAGGGAACACCTTCTTGTGCAAATTGGCAACCCCGACGCGGCGGAGCCTCTGTGGGTCTGCATCAAGAACGGGTGTGGATTTTTTTTCAAGCATACGAAGGTTTTTTTTCAAGTTCCTGTGTTTTGTGGTGTTTTTCAAGCAAAAAGATGGTGTCTGCGAACTTCGTGACTTTCCGGGGGGGTTGCAAGTAGCATAGGGTGCTAGAGCCGTCGAGCTCGCAGGTCTTTCACTCGGAAACGACAACTTTAGATAGATTCATTAAAAGAGTGTTACAAAACCCAAAATAATGACTTCCATAGCATGTTCACTGAGGAATATCTTTTAAGATATTTATATTAACAGGCAATCCAGTTAAGAATAGGGAAAAAAGGCCCAAAATGGGGGAAATTGCGGAGCCACCTAATTGCGGTCTTTGTTTCGGGGTCGTGAAACTAGCACCATCGGATAGATCGTTATTTCAAACCAATAAGTATACCGTCTTTATTCAACTGAAGGCACTTTACATCAAGGCATGAGCGCGCGAACGCAGCGTCTCCGACTGATTGCCCTTGGCGCGAATGAGCCGCATTTATAAAAGAGAGTGGATTGTGTGCCCATCTGATCGTTGTCCTTTTTATGCGTATCCCTAACCGCGCTAGTGATCCCTTTCTCTAACTGGCAGCTTCATCCGAGCGGTGTATACGGGTATACCGGCTTAAACGAGTGGTGCCAGTTCCCTCCCTCCCTCCCTCTCCCCCTCCGTCCAGATTTTTCTGCGGTAGCGGGGCCAGTATGGAGCGGCGCCCGCAGAAACGCCGGCAGCATGCGACCGCAAGTGACGACAGTGACAGCAGCACAAGTGATGTCGCCTGGACACTCCCTTCTGGGGATTCCAACCTCCAAACATCGGATTATTCCAGCCAATTCGAGGCGAGAAGTGCTTCTAGCGAGGGTACTGGCTGCGATGCAGACAATTCTGGGACTAAATCCCTCCCGCCTCCGCTCGAGCGCACGCAGTTCAACTCATGGGAGTCATTTCACACGTATCTGAATGCCTACGCGGCTCGGTCGTTCCAGGTGCGCTACACTGTTATTACCAAGATAATAGTTTTTATTTGTTACAGATACGTGTATCTACGCTAGAGCATTCGAACTCGCAAGTACAACAAGGTCGAGGAACAAAATAAGAAGATCGAAAAACAGAAAACAGCAGCCCCACTGACCCCCGAAGACCTCTACAACAAGACTCTGGCTGCACACATGCTGGTAAATACAAGTCGCGCGGGAAAGGTAAGCGGCCTCGTCAGGAAGTACGAGCAACGGAGTGCGGCACACAGGTACGTATTTCGGTACTTATTGGGGACAGATGGACTTGTTGCTTCTGAGCTGGGCTCGGATGGTAAGGTTACTGTCGAGTTGGGCACAGATGGTAACGTTACTATCGAGTTGGGCGCAGATGGTCAAACCGAGCCCGGATGGACTCAAATAGAGATGTGGGACACGACGGCTGATTAAACGTATGAATTCATGGATGTGGCAGATCAATGCGTGCGTCCGTGTCGGCAATGGCAGTCAAGACGACCCAGTTTTCGCGCTGTGCGTCACTCTTGCCAAGCTTCAGCACAACCATCCGCTGGATAAACGCAACTACGATCAGTACGCATCGGTCCGGACGGCACTCGCACATGATGTGGGTGAGACTGTGGATGTTCTGCGCAAAGCCGGCGCGAAGAAAAAGAATATTCTACAGTTTATACTTGAGAATTCTGACTGCAATATGCAGATACGAGATGTGCACAATCTTTCCATCGGCTGAAGGATCGGGAAGCTGATGGGACAACGTGCAAGTAGCGTTTAAAAACATGGATGAAGGAATTTTGCTAGGAGCCGGGTAATATTGATCGTGTGTTCGTAAAAAAGCGCGAGCAGAAGGTATCAACTTCTTATTCTTATCCACCATGTATAATTACCGATGACTGAACGCTTTCTTGCTTTTGTTGCTGGAGTTTAGAAAGTTGCTACATGTATAACACTTCACACAAAACACATGCGAGAAGTGTTTTTTTTCTTCCTGAAGTCATGTTGATCGATGCAACGCATGGTACTAATGAGTCGAAGTATAAGGTGTTTTCATTCATGGTGCACGATGCATTTGGTAAGGGCCAGTTTGTGCAGCATGCTGTCCTACAGAATGAACGAGCGGGAACATTGTTAGCAGCGATTGAGGAAAAAAATTAAGAAGAACAATGCGTCTTGGAGCAAACTGCAGTGCGTAGTCATTGACAAGGACTTCACGGAACTAGCGGTTTTGGAGATGGCGTTGCCAGGTGTCCGGATTTTGTTATGCCAGTTTCATGTCATCAAATATCTTCGTGTGCAAGTCGCAGCGGCTGAATATGAGTTATCAGCGTGGCAGAAATCGCAACTGAGGAGTATGATCTCTTTGATGGTGTATGCAACGACGGAGCACAAGCTCAAGTAGCACCGGAAATATGTAACACATATCTTGTCAATTGGTGCTCGTACTGCACAACGAACGATGGCAAGTGAAAGAGTGGTAAATGCAACCGTTTCAGATGGTAGACAGTTGTTAATGGATGGGCACTTACCCAACTCATCCCAAGTAGATGTACGTTCGCCACCAACAGAGCTAGAGACGAGCCTGGCTTGCATCCATTCGAATCCTACTTTCGAAAGAACTGGGGCAGTTGCAAGCAAATGTGGTGTGCATATGAGCGCCAGAGCCTAGTGACGCTAGGAAACAACACTAATAACCGCTTGGAGTCATCTTGGAAGCATCTGAACGACACGATGAGTTCTTTCATGGGCCTGGACGAGTGTTTAGCGTCCATTATCTGTTATCAAGCTCGCTGCGAGCAAAGTTTTGAAGCCCAAGTAAACAAGATTTCAGTCGTTCAAAACTCCACCTATGACCGCGAGATGTCCTTGCTCGCAAACCTGGTTAGCCAACACGCTTGCGAGTTGATCTTTGAGCAGTACACCTACATCAAGAGTGAAAAAGGACAGTACGAATTCTATGAAGAAATCCCTGGAATTATTTTTATCAAAAACATTTCTGAGGAAGATGAATCCCTTGACGAACCAAAGGCGGAATATTCGGTCAACAAGGAGGGCTGGGATTGCTCATGTCTCTTCATGTCGACCCGTCTTCTGCCTTGTAGACCTCCGCTAGGCACTCCGCTTGGGAACCGTGATCCCGACTCAGCTATTGCCATCTAGATGGCTGCTGTCATCGCTTCGATCGGAAGTGGTACTACACCTTTGCCCGGCCTATTTGGAAATAACTGCAAGCAATGTGAACAGTCACTTGATTACGGGCCTTAAATGCCGAAAACAGCTCGCTAATCTGCGACCAAAGCGAACAATTCCGCAAGCAACCTGAACAGGCGCGATGGTGCAAACGTCATTGCGCGCGCGAACTACATGTGCATGTACATGTAGCGCGCCAAAATCGCTCCCGCCAAAACATTTGCGCGCGATAGCACCGCCGCTCGGCAGACTGCCATTTCCCAATCTCCCGGTTCATCCAGATGCCCTCCTAACTTACCTACCACAAGCCGACTGCGTGCGAGAAGCAGCGTTCTCGACGCGTTGGCCGTACCGACTGGCTGACCGTTGCCGCCAACAACGGCATCAATCGCTCGGCTGCGTACCGCATTGCAGCAAAAGACCGCGTGGATGACCTGCCCCGAGGCGGTGCGCGTGCAAGTGTGACGAAGGTTACGCCTGAGATCAAGGCGACGCTGGAGGACTATATCAACGACGACTGCACCTACACGCTGGAACGCATGCGAACCATGCTGAGATTCGACATGAACGTTGACATCTCCACGTCGACAATCAGCCGTCACCTGCGGGGGATGCTGTATACGGTGAAGCAAGTGCGCGTTGAGCCTATGACCTGCAACAACGACACGAATAAGGCGTTGCGCCAAGTCTTCGCCAAGAAGCTGAAGAAGCACCAAGAGGACGGCGACTTCATCGTCTACTTTGACGAGACGAACTTCAATGTCTACATGTACTGCAAGATAGGCCGTGGGCGCGCGAGGAAAGGCAACCGAGCGACGGTGGTGCTCCCGCCATCGAAAGGACCAAACTTGCAAGTGCAGTGTGCTGTGAATTCTGCCATGGGCCTCGTCGTGCACCGACTCGAGCGCGGAAGTATCCGCATGGAGCAAAATGCACCCTTCATTGACGAGGTTTATCGCTCAGCAAAGGCATCCGCTACGTTTCGCGACCATTACGCCGGCAAGAAGGTTGTCGTGGTCTTGGACAATGCTCCCGCGCATCGCCAAACTGAAGCCCGTGTGGAGGAACACGCTGATTTGGTGCTGTTACGTCTGGGGCCTTATTCGCCTATGTGCAACCCCATAGAGGCCTGCTTCAGTGTGCTAAAGGCTCGGATCAAAGACCGTCTCGCCTTCGACCGTGAAGAAATTTGCGACCGGTCCAACATGACCGACGCAAATGGTGATCGCCTGACGGCCCGCGAGCGCCAAATGCGCTCCCTGGAACGCGCTGCGACTGCGAGCATGTCGTGCATGATCTCGGCGCTGGTCGCACGGATGGAACTGCACTGCCGCGACGCTGTGAACAAGGCGGCGAAAGAGAAGGATATGATTAACGGGAAGTGAAGTCTTACAACTTTATGCGCCACCATCGCGCCTGTTCAGGTTGCTTGCGGGGATTGTTCGCTTTGGTCGCAGATTAGCGAGCGGTTCTCGTCATTTA
The DNA here is from genome assembly GCA_030267785.1 of Phytophthora fragariaefolia. NCBI lineage: Eukaryota > Oomycota > Peronosporomycetes > Peronosporales > Peronosporaceae > Phytophthora > Phytophthora fragariaefolia. Next base: position 7,540 of record BSXT01001803.1, on the reverse strand, counting down.
TGGCCCGTAATCAAGTGACTGTTCACATTGCTTGCAGTTATTTCCAAATAGGCCGGGCAAAGGTGTAGACGAAGTTCCTGGAAATGCGTACTCGTTTAGTAAGGTATCACATGTCATAGACCAGCCATGGAACGCTAACCGGAAGTATAGGGAAACCAAGTATAAGATGGGTGAAATTAGTGAGACTATGAGTGGAATAGGCATGACGCAGTATCGAGTATCGTGCAGCACTTGCCGTTCTCCACGAAGTATCTCGGCGATTTAAACTCGGTGAATGCGAAGAAATGACCAAAGATATCATAAGTGCACCGGGTCTGTGTGAAGAAGAGATGGGGCAGGGCTCGATCGCCACGTCTCTAGATGCGACACTGGAAGACGAACTACAAATGACGTCTCAAACGACTCAAATGGAAGATACTGGCATGATCAACGCGGTTACTACCGTAGAGAAAGATTATACTGTGGCGTCGGCGAGTTTAGCAGTGGAGGCGCCAACAGAGGAGCAACTAACTGAAGGCCCGTTTGGTATGGTAACTGTACCAACTGAGATGGTAACTGTACCAACTGAGATGGTAACTGTACCAATTGAGATGGTAACAATACCAACCGAGACTGCAACAGTACCAACTGAGACGGTACCAGTACCAACTGAGCAACCAACGATGGAACCGGTAGAGCTGGGCACGCAAACACCACATGATAAATCCACGGCTGTGGATATGCTACAATTACGTCAAGCTGGTTTAAATGAAGACTTTGACGTCGAACCACCACCGCAATCAAGAGGACGACCGAAGGCAAAACCGGCCGTTGTCAAGGCGAAACGCAATCTAGCAATCTTGATGGCAAACGATGACTCTGAAATGCACAACATGAATTTGAGCTTAAAGTCAGTTTCAGATAAGATATTCACTTTTTCAAAGTGGAAGCCGCAGAATTAAACGTCAGGAGAACCAACTGTTTCAAAGTGGAAGCCGCAGAATTAAACGTCGGGAGAACCAACGTCAGGTGAACCAACTGTTTCAAAGTGGAAGCCGCAGAATTAAACGTCAGGAGAACCAACGTCAGGAGAACCAACTGTTTCAAAGTGGAAGCCGCAGAATTAAACGTCGGGAGAACCAAAGTGGAAGCCGCAGAATTAAACGTCGGGAGAACCAACGTTTAATTCTGCGGCTTCCACTTTAAAACAGTTAGGCAGTTTATGTTTGACAAGAAGCCAAAGCCCCCTATTGCCTGGGTGTTGAACAAGTTACCATCTGCCAAGACACTGGTTGAACTCGATCAAATGATTAGGCCATTTCCAAAGGACATGCTACGCAAATGCGCTGCCAAAGTCGCCGCTCTCCAGAAAAAACGACAGCTGCTTGCTGAACGTGACGTCGCAATAGAAGTCCCTGGTGTCGGAGTATTTAGTACGGATACCCTGGCCGTGATGAGGGGATATCACCGTGCGATCGCAGTTGTACGTCAGTTGGAGACCACTCTGAATTGAATTTCAACGATCGAATTTGGCTTACCATTTGAATCACACTTTCAAATTGAGGAAGATGCGACTATCACGACGAAAGCGCTATTACTTCTATCACATGAGGTGAGTAATGAAATTTGGATTTAGCTCATTTCGAACTAATGGATTGTATTGTTTTGCGGATAGACCAATGTGCTTGATCTCGCAGCTAAGGAGTGTCTAAGCGACGATACCATGAGCACGCTAATGGCCAAGTTGTTTGAACCAAACCCACAGGTAAGGGTGGCAAGTCCCAACATGATCACTGTGCCGACACAAGGTAAAATTTAGACTGACAATGATGCGCTGGCTGCGCTATTTTTCGGCGCGTCCAGCGAGCAAGTTATTATACCTGTAAACGGCAACGGGAATCACTGGTGTACTATTATGGTTGACCTCGGAAAGGAAAAACGCTACTTCTACTATCCAACCGAGTCGTCCTACAAGATTGGCATTCGTACGGCAGCTCACGTTGTAAAAAAATCTGGGTTCCAGCGGGGCGACTTGGCATGTACCGCATTCAAAGCTATGGGAGCCACCGGGGGGTCCAAACCGACAGTTACAAATGTGGAAGCTACGTTCTACTTGACTCTGAGATGTTCGTAGGTGCGCCGTCACCAGGCCACGTCGACAAGAAAACTCTGCAGTATATGCGCTACAGATACCTAAGCATGTGCATCTAAATACATTGAGTTTCGTCGCCAGTCTAAACCACTGTAGCACTCTGTTAAGTATGTGCAGTATTAAGTGCTTGCAAGAGCCACGTTTCGTCGCCAGCCTAGAACTACTATAGCACTGTGTGTCGTGTGTCAATCATTGTATCACCTGAAATCCCTCCTGGAGCATCTCAAGGATCACAAGACCCCCCGAGCGTCTGGATCACACAGATTATGGTAAATGCCATCGGCGATTATTCGGCACAGCCTAGTCCATTCGTCGCTCTGGAAGAGAGAGAAGCGGATGAGGAGGAGAAGGAAGACAATGGTGCCGGGCCGACGAGTGGCTCCAAGAGTGCGCCCCTCGACTTTACCCAGGATTCGACTCCCCCGTCTACACCCCGAGCTCCGCTGCCAAAACAGCGCAAGCGTCCAGCCGGTTCTCGGAACCGGCAACTTCGCCCGGATCCGTACACCCCGAGTGACAAGGATGCTCTGGACCCCGGGAATCACTCGCTCGGACAACTGAGTAGGCTCGTGCTTCCCTTGCGGACCATGCGGTGATCTGGGACAAGCAGCGTACGGATCTCCAGTTAGTTATGCGTTCCGGGTTGGATTATCTGGGCGCTTTTGAGTTGGTTAGCGGCGACCACTTGGTGCATGCTCGGATTTCGGTTCGGGGACTCACGCTCATGCTCGCTCGAATGATGTACTGGGGACGACTCAACTACACTCCATGGTCCAAGTATGTGCCGAGGTGGTACTACAAGAAAGCCGAGTCGTATCTCGACAACCTGGATGGCACTCCAGCACGCTGGCCAGCTCTCAAAAAGCTGCGTCTGGATGATTCCGCGGAGGTGATGGAGGCTCTGTTTTTTTCCCGAGGTCGGTGGTAGTGAAGACGACGAGGACCGAGATGTCACATTCACATCTACGGTGGAATTCAAACCTCAACTTCCGCGGACTACACCACCTTGGGAAGCCAAGCGGTGACGTAACTCGATTTCATCCACCCCGAATTCGTCCGCCCCTGTCCAGAATGATCCGCCTTCGGAACCACCTACCAAGCGCCCCCGTCCGGCACGAGATCGACGCCGATACGTCCTGGCTCGGAAGGAGTACTCCGAGTTAGCCCCGGATGAGATCGCGCTAGTCGAAACGCCTGGACGTGGCATTATTTCTTGGCGTCAGTATAGCATCTTAATTAAGTTTGTACCTGGAACGGCGAATGCGATCGAACAGACCGCGGGCTTTCCGGATTACACCCCGAATTTGGCCAAGACTGCTGAATTGGAGGCGATCCGGGCGCGATGGGATCCTGCATCATTCAAGGTGTTGTGGAATCAGGCACCCTGAGACGACATGTTCCGCCAACGCCTGAAGTTCTTGGTCCTGCACTTGTCCGAAGATTTGAGCGCTCGGATGAAGGCGGACTTGGAGGAAATCGTGGAATTCATGTGGACTCACTGCCGGGCGTTCTGGTTGATTGGCCACTGGTTTTTCATCGACCACCACCTAGATGACTATTCGGCGGACCTCCACACTGACCGCAAGAAAGAGTGCGACGCGGCTAAGAAGAGCTATAAGAAGCTCATGGATGACAAGGTCCGAGGTGGCCTTCCGGAGGCCGTCTTGGAAGAGCCTGGTGTCTGGACGTTCTCGGCCAAGTGCTGCTCCTGGGTTTGGATGGACAAATCGCAGTCGAGCGACCAAGGCCGTCCCTTCACCCTGATGGAGCAACTCGAGATCGTCGACAAGCTGGAACCCGCTCGAGTTCAATGGAATTCGTGCGACTCGGATGACCAGATAGAATGGGGTATCCAAACGCGTCGCGTCAAAAGACGTGTTTAGAGCAAACATTAGTCTCTCGGCGTGTTCATCCCAATTCGACTGGTCTGCTTCAGCGATGTAGGCCTTGACACTTCGAATGGCCGTCTGAACTGACCGTTCTTGTTGTCCATTGGCCTGGGGATGGTATGCCAGGGTTGCGCGTTGCTTGCTTCCGAGTAATTCGTGGAATCTTGTGAATACCTCGCTCATGAACCTAGAGTCCTGGTCATGCCGGATCATAGCCGACGCCCCGAATCTCCGAAACACTTGTTCCTCGTATGCTTCAGCTACATCTTGGGCAGTCGTGGGCGACATTGTTTTGCACATGATGTATCCCGAAAACGAATCCTGAACCAGGAGCAGGAAGGTGTTTCCTCGGGTGGACTCAGGCGTGTGCGTGACGAAATCCATGGAGACCACTTCGAATGGTCGCCTTGGCTCGATGTTCCCGGGGGATGGCCCGTGATTTGGGGGGCGCCCCTTTCCACTGGCACAATCCACACATTCCTTCACGTAGCGCTCAACATCGGCATACATGCCATGCCAGTAGAATGCCGATCGTAACCTCTCATAAGTTCGGGTGATGCTTTGGTGTCCTCCCTGAACGTCCTCGTGGGCATAGTGCACCATGTCATCCCAGAGTGTCACTGGGACTACCAACCGTAGCTGATCCCCCGCATCACGCGGGCGATCTCGGGCGGAGCGTGACAGTCGATACAGCACATCTCGGGCATCCAACGCGAATAGGTCAGCGACTTTCGCAATCTTCCGTAAGCGCCTCGGCGAGAACCTGTCCAGGAATCCTCGAAGAAAATCTCGGATCTCCGAGAGGTATTCATCCTGTTCCTGATGTGTTCGAATGTGCCTCCAACGTTCCGCCTGGAATTCCAAAGGGCCCACAGGAGGATCGTCATCCGGAGTGTCTCGAGTTTGCCCTCGAGTCAGCACAGCCATTACTCGTGCAGCGAGTTGGAGTGGCGCTGACTCTGGAGCGGGTCCAGACTTACATCCGGGATCCTCGTTGGATGACCCTTCCGGGGTACCACCAGGTTCAGTCGGGTGTGCGTCGGCATTCCTTTCCGACAGCTTCATTATTTGCTCCGGAATTTTAGACACGACGCTCAGATGATTTTTCTCACTCTCATCCTAGACGACCCAACTTTCCCCCAATGCCAATGCCTTGGAGGTTAAATAGTCCGCAGCCTGATTGAAATCTCGCTTCACATGCACCAGCCGGACTAGTTCGAATTTCTCCTTCAACGCCTGACATTCAGCCAGCCTTCGCTGTAGGTTGGGTTGATTACAATTGATCAGTCATTGGACCTGCTGAATGACGATTCTGGAGTCATCTTCAGCGACAAGAGCTTGGATCTTGTGTTCTAAAGCCACCTCTAGCCCTTTGAGCAGCCCGTGGTATTCGGCGTCGTTTACCGTAACTCCTCCAAGATGAAACCTCGGGCATCTAGAATAGTCCATTCGGGTAACTGCCGCAGTATACAACCGCAGCTACCCTGCTTCGTGGATGTCTTAGCTGCCCCGTCGAAACTCAGGACCACTTCGGAATAATCTGCCTCCAACATTTCGACACTCAGCACTGGTGGCGCTCGGGCACGCCCCTTGGCTGAGATCAGATTCTTGGCTACTTCGTCCAGGTGTTCTCTAGGCGTGATGCCTGCACCCAGAATGGCTGCCAGCCCGTCTTCGTCTCGTTGTACCTTCCGGATATCTAAGTCGTAATGCGAGAGGGCAACCCCCCATGGCACCGTTCGGCCATCCGCAGTTTTCGACTTGATTATCCACTTAAGAACCAAGTAGCGAGTGTAGACAATCAAAGGGCAGCCTTCGACCAGGTTCTTGAACACTTGGAGCACTCGAATCACAGCCAGAACTTCCTTCTCAGCAATATGATACCTGAGTTCCGCGTCGTGGAGGACTCGCCCCATGAAGCGCACCGGCTGAATGACACCGTCACATTCTTGCCCGAGGACCGCACAGGCAGCCCACTGATTGGCATGTGGGATGATGATGAATGGTTTCGAGCGGTCCGGATGCCGAAGCATCGGCGTGGACACGATATTCCGTTTCAGGATGGCGAAAGCTTCCTTTGCCCGAAGCAAGTCGCGACCAGCTCGAACCTGCTCATCCGTTAGCTCATACAGCACTGCTGCGACCACTGGGAAATGCTCAATGAATTTGTGGTAGTAATTCAGGTATCCAAGGAAGGATTGGACTCCCTTCAGAGTCTTTGGGAACGGCAGGTCCTGAATGCCTTTCACGATGTTCGGAGTGGCTTTGATCCCTTCAGCTCCAATCTCGTGAGACAGATAGGGAATTGTCCTTTTCCCGAATCGCTTTTGGGTTAGCTGACCGAGATATTCCAGTAAGGTAAGCGGTACAATAACGCGTCTAAATTGTCACACAACTGATCCCAAGTTTCTGCACCACGAGCAATGTCGTCAATGTACGAGCTACGCCCCAATACCGGCCCCATTTGAGGTGGTGTCGAGATGTTCCGTTTGAAAACTGTCATATGCTCCGTCAACACTGGTAAACAGTTTTCCGAAGGTGGCATCGGCACCCTCGAATAAACGAGGGAAACCACAAATATAATCCTACCACAAGCAATCTAACTTGGATCTCAGGGGGTGATTGCTACAATCTCCTGAAACGGCAAAAGAATATGAAATGCAAGGGTCCTCTTTCGAGTGTCCACAGGCAACTTGGAATATGAAATAGGTAGACCAACTCGAAAGCAGCATTTTTAGGTACCTAATTTGACTTGAACGTGTAGTGAGAGTTCCTTGCGCGATTGCGCGACCTTAGACGTCCGTGGGTATACGCAGGCTCCTGGATCTTCCTTTGGATTCTCCTTTGGGTAGCTTCTCCTTGGCGCATCAGTTTTAGGAGGCAAGACCAAAGTTAACTCTCAAATTCAGTTCACATTTTCTACCCAAAGGTTATTAATAAGTCTTTATTTAAATTAACTATACTTACGGAGCTAAGTATACTTAATCTAAGTTAAATGCGCCTACGCTTCCTCCTACACGTCGCGCACACGTGTAAGCCAAAGTAGTGAGCTAAGTAAGCCCACTACACCTGGTAGCACTTTGTAGTCCGTCCAGCGACCGACTACCAACGCGTTCGTATGGAATACGAACGGGGGGCTGAGAACCTGCCTGTGGACACGAACATGTCCACTGGTAGCCCGAATGCGGCTGCAACGCATGTTGCACGCGAAGACTGTCCCCACCTGGCGGATCCAGAGTGGGAGGCGCTTCAACGACTGTCAACAGTCATTGGAGAGGCAGCGGTAGCGACGATGTTGCGTACGCTATCGCCGACAGAGCAACACGGAGTTGCTCTGGGCTTCATCATGAAGGAACAGCGCGAGATCGCTGCTCGCGCTACGGTGTCGACTCCGTCCACACCGCGCGTGGAGTCATTGAAACTCCACGTGAACAGCTACGTTGGAAGAGAGGGCGAGCCTCTCCTCCGTTGGCTTGTCGAAGTCGACACTACCATCACGGCTCGACGTATCGTCGACCCG
>BSXT01001802.1:0-23703 GCA_030267785.1 Phytophthora fragariaefolia | reverse complement strand
CCCGGGCCGACTTCCTCTTGGCGCTACCTGTCAACACCCTACAAGCTATGCCTCTCGGGTGCTGACGGCAGACATAATCCAGCCCACGCAGGGACTTACCGGAGAGTGTACGCCTGGTTGGGACTTAGAAGATTCTGCACTGTTTAGATTTTATGTTCCTGAAGAGCCGCTAGGGCTCTTTCTACTGTCTCCTACATTCCAATACAAATGTCAAGTATAACGATGGCGGTTTTGGATCTCAAACCGCCCATAAACTTCTCCTATGTATCTAACACCGTAATTCGCCTAGTCGGTGGCTCGGCTGGAAGTACCGTATCCGCTCTCAAACTGAGACACTTTTCCGCTCTGAATCTGAAACACGGACATGTATCCATTCAGTACCGTGACCGCTCACAACTTGAACCAGGCGACCGCTCAGAAATTGAAACAGGGACCGCTCTTGGCTACATCTGGCTAGGGTCACCCGTAATTGGGACCCTAATACACAGCGACCACATTTCCGTGGGGCACTACACCACATGTCGTGTTTAGCATTATGGTGCACTCTCCCAATCCAGTGCTGCCGGACCAGAGCAGCTACACCAAGAAAAGTGCGCTTGTCGCACCGTATTTTCTTGTGAAACCACTTCGTCTTCTTGCTCTTCATCGCCTTATCGTACGCCGTGGCCGAAAACGTGTTGACGTTCTCGCGGGGGGCACCGCCGACTCGACGGCGGTCGTTGCTTAGAGCCGCGATAACAGAACAGATGCACTGCAATACACAGTAGACGGCAATCTGAGCTTTGTTCATCTGAGCGATGTTATCGTCGCGCGCGGCACCGAGCAGTTGGGTCGCCTGTCGAGTTGAGACAGCTTTTTGATCACAACACGTCCTCAATCGAGTGAATACGAAAAAGTGAGTGCTTCGATTCTCGCCAAATTCGGCAGAGGTAAGATTGGTATAGAGACAGCAAAACTCGTTCCCACTTCGGAACGCCTCGCCGAGGCGTTCTGGGAACGCCATACAGAACGGGTAAATTCTGAAAATCGTTCTGAGTGACGCACACAATTTTAGCCAATAGAAAGTGGAATTCGTTCGGAACGAATTTCGGAACTTCTACTTAGACCAGGGCCTGAACGCTCTCGGGGGTCAAAATGCAAACAGATGGGTTTTGGTAGTGCACAAAAAAGTCAAACTTGCCTGTTTTTGCATTTGTGCATCTTGCGTTGAAAAACTTGCAACTTGAGCTGGAACTGGTGTACAGTGAGACCCCCCGTTTTCGCGGCCGGTGACTTCCAATAAACTGTTAGACCTGATACTCCGAACATTCGGAGGATTCCCTTTGGGATACGCTGTAATGCGCAAGTGGGGTGCGCATCTCTCCTAGGGGGGGGATGACAAGTCCTCCAAGATAAACCATTCGATACAAAGACATTCATTTTGTATGTTGCCGAGAACTGCAGTGGCGTGTCGCCCCTTCTCCTATTCTACGCTGGCATTGACTCAAAAATGCGAGCTTTGTCTGAAAGCTCACGCTGAGCCATCCCACAAACGCCTCGCCGCTTGGACAACTATCAAATTCAAGACTGCAAGTCCGGAGGCGAATCCACCGTTCGGGGCACCCTCAAGAACAAGCGCATGCACATCAAAATCCCGAGACTCATGTCAGCTGAAAACGGCAGATCCACATACCTTATTATCCTCTCTACCTCTTTATGGTCCACCCTCCGCGAAAACGGGGGGTCTCACTGTACACCGTTTTCGCGGAGGGTGGACCATAAAAAGGTTGACAGGCTAATAAGGTATGTGGATCTGCCGTTTTCGGCTGGCATGAGTCTCGGGATTTCGTTGTACTTGCGCTTGTTCTTGAGGGTGCCCCGAACGGTGGATTCGCCCCCCGGACTTGTAGTCTTGAAATTCGATGGCTCAGCGTGAGCCTGCAGACAAAGCTCGCATTTTTGTGCCAATGCCAGCGTAGTATAGGAGGATGAGCGATGCGCCATTGTAGTGCTCGGAAACATATAAAAGGTATGTCTTTGTGTCAAATGATCTATCTTGGAGGACTTGTCGTCCCTCCCCTTCCCCTACCAGGTAGTAGGATAGAGATGTGCACCCCACATGCGCATTTCAGCGTATCCCACAAGCTATCCTCCGAATGTGCGGAGTATCAGGTCTAACAGTTTATTGGAGGTCACCGGCCGCGAAAACGGGGGGTCTCTCTGTACTTGCTTGGTTATGGGACAATGGGGAAGACAAATTCCCTTGGGAAAGCCCCTGTCAACAACAACTCAAGAACGATTTTTTAGTCAAAGTGGGTACATGGTAAGCGAGCTGCGTACATGGCTAGACGACGATCGGGCCGAGCTGCTGTGTCTGATGAAAGCAAACTGGCGAGAGTACACTAGTTTGGTCAAGGAGGTGTAGGAGTACTCGGAAAAAAGAATGAGCCCTTAATATCAAATACACATATCTCTTTATCAGTATCGGTATCAATTGATCTTGCTACAGGATCAAGATCACTTGATATTGACTTGCATGTATTTTTCAGTGGATCAATATCAACGATACCACCTAAAGTGCTGATGATCCGAACCCATGCTCCTCAGACTGAAAACACGCTCGACTAATTCTTTGCAGTCCAATGTGTCCGGCCATTGCGGTCACCACTGACAGCTACAAAATTCCTGGCCAAGACGAGGACCTCAACAGTATACCATTTTCCAAGCGACGGTACTTCCAGCACGACCCAGACTTACCTCGACAAAGCTTTCGGGGACCTCCCCATAGGTGTCGCCACATCTCAACCCCGACAAACGGACTCTCTGAGAGACCGTCGAAATCTTCTAATGGAAAACAATAATTATCAAAATAGGTAGAACGCCACTTAAACTACGGTCGAGTTGTATGCATGTTTTGTTTTGGCTTTTCAAGCACCAGGAAAATACTATTTTTTCCAACGCCTAGCACGTACGGTACAATTGCGCTCCTTGGTCGTGTTCAACTAGACATCGAGACGGCTTTCACTAATCTGGGCATAGAGCGTGGGTCGTGCTACTGTTTCCCATGACGCTACATCAGAGCGCGTATTTGGATCTTTTTACTGATGCTGCAGTTGTCGTCGACCTCTGCTGAGGTCAATCAACTCTACAAATAGGTGACCAAAAAAACTATCTCTTCTCAAAAATTAGTTGCAAATGCTGTAGGAGTTTTCGTTCCGCTGGGGAAACAGGACCGCCCACCCCACGCCACCAGGTAAAGAAGTCCACGTGATTTATTGCCGCTCTGCGGCACTTAATCATTGAGGGCCGTAGCGGCTACAGTAGCGGTTTGACTCACTCCGCTACTTCTGACTCCCTGGCAGGTCCAGCTTGGTCGAGACGAAGCCCATGAGCGCCACTGACGTCGAGAACATGACCGCTCGCGGCGCCACCAGAGGGCCAGCAATGCGCATGAAGTCGCGGAACCCCCACGCCGTCACGTTCTTGGGCACCTCGTAGGTCAGCAGGTGCGACAGATATTTATTGAGCCCGCGCCCCTGCGCCGAGTACGCGGCCAAGGCAGTGAGGCCGCCAGCCGTGAGGCCGCCCATGCTCTTGGGCGGGGCCTCGCTGACCGATGCGGGCAGAGCCAGCGCCGTTCCGGCCTGGTACATGCCGTAGCCAGTGGCCACGCCCGCGCCCACGGTACCCGCAATGAAAAGAGGAAGCACCATGCTGCGTCGGTCTCTCTGTGTTGCTAGTGGTGCTGGAGCCGCTGCCGCCTTCGCCGCTGCTTGAATTGTGGGGCCGAGACCTCTTCTTGACCCCTCCAGCTGTGCTGCGATAGGCCCAAATGATGGGTGTCGACCCCGAAGAACAGGCCGTCGGTGACGAAGCGAACAATAGTGCGCATTATTCCGCCAGGAAGAATGGCGCCGAGGTGCTAATGGACATGGAGACGGGCATTGGGCGGCATTTGGTCTTTGTTCCGGTGCTTGGCAAGCGTCGGGCTCAGGTGTAGGTTGAACCTCTGCGCGTCCATGTGCTTCGTACCTAGTGAGGCGTCTCGGATGGGGAGGGCGGGTGTCACGAGGTGGATATAGTAAGGAGATGAGCTGCCCCTCCCGGGTTTGGTTGGTCGTGGGCAGTCCGCGTCGGAGGTGGTGCAAGAGGCGCGATGGCTGTCATTCTGGAAAGCGAGCTAGGCTCGGGTAGGGGCGCTAGGCCGTTGCTACACCCCTGTAGATGAGATGGAGACGTAAGGCGACCGAGGTTCCGATGATTACAGTAGCTAAAGACAAGTAACTTGCTGAGTCTCCGGACGGTGCAGACGACACTTGCTATTATTCGCTAGACAGTATATGACGGAACTCTCAAACGAAGTACACGTACTAGTAGTACTACGTAGTAGTAGTAGTAGCAGGCTGCACGTCGCAGCAAAAGCACTGCGTCACTCCGAGTCGGAGTCCGATCGCAAATGCCCGACAAGGATCTTGACTGACATCCACGAGAAATCGCGTGGATCTCTCGTCACCGGTCGCATGCAGGCCCTCCACCTTCCCATTCCCTCCCATATCCGATTGTCCTCCTCCCCCCGCTTCTCGGCGTTTTCGGCGTTCCAACGTCCCTCCCACCCCGCATCCCCTTTCAAACCGCATGCTCCCCCTCCGCGGCCCGTGTGCCCCGCCGCCGTCCCCGCTCGCCCAGCCATTTTCGCTTCGTCTCCGTCCGCCCCCGTCCACTGCCACGCACTGAGTCATGGCGGACGCGTCCGCCCCCGCGTCGCTGAGCAAGAACGCGCTCAAGAAGGCGCAGCGCGCCGCCGCGCGTGGCGAGCCGCAGTCCAAGAAGGAGAAGGATCCGAACCGCTGGGCGCCCACGAGCGACAAGAAGAAGAAGAAGAAAAAGCAGCAGCAGCAAGCGGATGCGTCCGCTCCCTTCGTGAACCGCACGCCCAAGGGCCAGAAGAAGGACCTGAGCGAGCCCATGCAGGCCGCCTACAGCCCCGCGGCCGTGGAGGCGGCGTGGCAGCACTGGTGGGAGGCCGCCGGCTTCTTCTCGTGCAGTGACGAGGCCATCCGCGCCGCGTCCCCCCGCGAGCGCTTCGTGATGGTCATCCCCCCGCCCAACGTCACGGGCTCGCTGCACTTGGGCCACGCGCTCACGGTGGCCATCCAGGACGCGCTCACGCGCTGGCACCGCATGCGCGGCCACGCCACGCTGTGGGTGCCCGGCACGGACCACGCGGGCATCGCCACGCAGTCGGTCGTGGAGAAGCGGCTGCTGAAGGAGCAGGGCCAGAGCCGCCACGACCTCGGGCGCGACGCCTTCCTCGAGCGCGTGTGGGACTGGAAGAACCAGTACGAGAGCCGCATCCACCACCAGTTCCGCAGCGTCGGCTGCTCGGTGGACTGGACGCGCGCCTACTTCTCCATGGACGACAACTGCAGCCGCGCCGTGCGCCACGCCTTCTGCCAGCTCTGGGAGCAGGGGCTCGTGTACCGCGCCACGCGGATGATCAACTGGAGCTGCAAGCTCAAGACGGCGCTGTCCGAGATCGAGGTCGACTACATGGACGTCGACAAGCGCACCAAGCTCGCCGTGCCCGGCCACAACCCCGACCGCAAGTACGAGTTCGGCGTGCTCACGTCCTTCGGCTACGTGGTCGAGGGATCCGACGAGCAGATCGTCGTGGCCACCACGCGACTCGAGACCATGCTGGGCGACTCGGGCGTGGCCGTCCACCCGGAGGACCCGCGCTACAAGCACCTGCACGGCAAGTTCGTGACCCACCCGTTCAACGGCCGCCGCATCCCGATCGTGCTGGACCCCGTGCTCGTCGACATGAACTTCGGCACGGGCGCCGTCAAGATCACGCCCGCGCACGACCCCAACGACTACGAGTGCGGCAAGCGCAACAACCTCGAGTTCATCAACGTGCTCACGGACGACGGCGCCATCAACGAGAACGGTGGCGAGTTCGCCGGCATGATGCGCTACGACGCGCGTATCGCCGTGGAGAAGGCCCTCGAGGCCAAGGGGCTGTACCACGGCAAGGAGAACAACAAGATGCGGCTGGGTATCTGCTCGCGCTCGGGCGACATCATCGAGCCGCTCGTCAAGCCGCAGTGGTTCGTCAACTGCGACCAAATGGCCAAGGACGCCATGGCCGCTGTCACCAACAAGGAGCTCACGATCCTGCCGGAGACGCACGAGAAGACGTGGTTCCGCTGGCTGGAGAACATCCGCGACTGGTGCATTTCGCGTCAGCTGTGGTGGGGCCACCGTATCCCTGCCTACTTCGCTCGCGTGAAGGGCGAGGCGTTCATTGACAAGAACGCGGAGGACGCTGGTGAGCGGTGGTTCGCCGGCATCTCGGAGGAGGATGCTCTCAACAAGGCTGCCGCCAAGCTCGGCGTCGCGGAGGACCAGATTGAGCTGGAGCAGGACGAGGATGTGCTCGACACGTGGGTGAGCGCTGGTCTGTTCCCGTTCGCTGTCTTCGGCTGGCCGAACAATACGGACGACTTCGAGAACTTCTACCCCACGGATCTGCTGGAGACGGGCTACGACATTCTGTTCTTCTGGGTGGCGCGCATGGTGTTCATGGGCCAGAAGCTCACGGGCAAGCTGCCGTTCAAGACGATCTACCTGCACTCGATGGTGCGTGACAAGTACGGTCGTAAGATGTCGAAGAGTCTGGGTAACGTGGTGGACCCGCTGGAGATCATTGCCGGCTGCACCCTGGAGGACCTCTTCAGTAAGCTTGAGAACGGCAACCTGCCGGCGAAGGAGGTGGAGAAGGCCAAGAAGGGCCAGCAGATGGACTTCCCGCAGGGTATCCCTGAGTGCGGTGCCGATGCCCTTCGTTTCGGTCTGCTGGCCTACACGCAGCAGGGCCGTGACATTAACCTGGACATCGGCCGTCTGGTGGGCTACCGCAACTTCTGCAACAAGCTGTGGAATGCTGTGCGTTTCGCCATGTCCAACCTCGAGGGTGGCTTCTCGGCTGCCGAAAACGTGGCCGAGACCGTGCTGGCTAATGCGGTGGTGAGTTCGCGTGACCGCTACATCCTGAGCCGTCTGAACCACGCCATCAAGGTGTGCAATGACTCGTTCGCTGCCTACGAGTTCGGCGAGCTGACCAACGCGCTGTACAACTTCTGGCTGTACGACCTGTGCGATGTGTACCTTGAGCTGACGAAGCCTGTGATGACCGGTGAGGATGCCGAGGCCAAGTTGACTGCCCAGCAGACGCTGTACGTGTGTCTGGAGTTCGGTTTGCGTCTGCTACACCCGAGCATGCCGTTCGTGACGGAGGAGCTGTGGCAGCGTCTGCCCGGCAAGCGCTCTACCGCTAGTATTACGATCGCGCCTTACCCGCTTCCTATGGAGGGCTGGACGAACCCGGATATCGAGGCGAACATGGAGTTGGTGAAGGAGGTCATCCACGCTGCTCGCTCTGTCCGTGCCGAGTACGGACTTGCCAACAACGTGCGCCCACAGTTCTTCATCAAGTGCAGTGACAGTGACGTGAAGGCCGTGATGGAGACCCAGCTGGACGACTTCAGCACGCTGGCCAAGGCTGGTGACTCCAAGTGCATCGTGGACGAGGAGGCGCCGCAGGGCTGCGCTATGCACAGTGTCAACGACAAGGTGCAGATCTTCGTGCTGCTTGCTGGCCTGGTGGACTTCGCCAACGAAATCGCCAAGCTGGAGAAAAAGCTGACGAAGATCGCACCGTCGCTTACTAGCCTGGAGAAGAAGATGGGTCGCGAGGACTATGAGACCAAGGTCCCGGAGAATGTGCGCGAGGCTGATGCCGCCAAGAAGATCGCTCTGGAGACAGAGGTTGCCGGCATCCACCGCGCCATTGCTGAATTCAAGCGCCTGCTCTAGGTCAGTTTTCGTATCGTGTGTTAGCTGTTTGGTGAGTCCGGGCTAGCTTGAAACGGAATAGCGAAATATACTTTGCATGAGCATCTTCATGTGTCAGTATGCATCGTTTGAGCTACAACTGCCTCATCCTCGTTAGCGTCTAATATCGCGCCAGGTAAGCCCGCAGAAGTCTGCAATTCCGAGCTGTCGTCAGGTGGTACATCTGCATCGCGCATTTCTTCCTTTGGTGTACTGCCGCCCACTTCAGTCCACTCGCTTTGCTTGATTTCCACAACTTCGTCGCTGTCTTCAACAGGCTTGTCAGGACCAAGCTCTTCACTCAGGTATGATTGGAACTTCCCGAGCCTTGCCGACATATCGTTCAGCCTTGACGAAAAAATGCTGATCTGTTGGTCGAGCTTCTCTTCGAACGCTTCAGCAGACGCCAACAAGCTATATGCACCCCAAACACAGCGGTAAGTAGCTGATAATCACGAAGTCTTAAGCCACCAGCGACCTGACCTTGAGGATTTGTCGCTTGTAAGTTCATTGTCGTGCGGTATGGCAGTCTCATCTTCAGGCACAGATTCAAGCTGTAAGTGGTCTTTCTCGAGCCCCCACGCCTTTTTCAGATCTGATAGTTTTTCGGGTTCATCCGATACAGCAAGTATCTCTCGAGTCACATGTTTGATTTTCTTGATCCCCCTCCCCGCTGCTGCTCGAAGTTTCTGTACATGCAACACAATCCGTGATCGTTAATGGAAACAGTAACGCATTGAATATGGTATATGGTTGTACCTTGGCGAATGATGTCTCCTCGACAAGCATACCGTGTGCTTCAAGCTGGTGCTTAGCCAGCTCGAGCATCGCCACTCCATCGATGGCTGCAGCCTGTGCTCTAGCTCGAGAGGAGTCAAAGCGCTCACGCAAAACGGCGACCACGATGTTCTACGGTTATAACAGGCGTTCAACTATTAGTCTCACTTACTGTAATCAGGAAAGCAAGTTTTATACCAGCACGACAAATGATGTCGAAAACTGAAACAACATCCGGAAAAGTTGTTTGTCGACCCGACCAGACACGTCCAACGGGTGCCACCGCGCAGCAAGTGTTCTTGCCATGGTAGCACTTTCATTCCGTCATACACAAATCTTAGTAGGCAACTATAGAAATCCATACTTCCAATGCAAGCAACTTACATGCCGGCTGAGTAGCTTCGAAAATTAGAGCGAGCAGATGGAAAGAGAAGCACGCCGGCGTGTGCAAAGCCCAATACATACACCAACAGTAGCACGACATAGCTGTACAGTAATGCTTGGGCGCGTTCCAACTTGTCGATGGTACTCTCAAGCGGTTTAATTGTTTTGGCGAGTCGTACAAGTCGTAGCCACATGAGAATCGAACAAATTGCTGTAAGATAACGCTCTGTCCGTAGGCAGTATACACTTGCTCTGAGATCCACGTAGCTTCGGTCGGATGTTTCGGCGAGAGTTAGGAACAACGGAAATGCGGCTAGCGTTATGGACTGCAGACGAAATACGAGTACTGTTACCCACAGCACCACAATCGAGAAGTCGGCGACATGACTTGGAATCAAGAAATAGAATAAGCGATACTGCAACAGCTTGTTGAGCTGCTTGTGAGCGAACCACACGATGCCCACCAAAATCCCTATCTCCGTGAGAAATCGTGGCTGAATAACGAACAACCCAGGGTATTGGCTCAAGTGCAGTGGCGTGACTTCCGCTGAAGTAATGACTTCTCCACCCCCACCTTCAGCAGACCCTGCAGTCGCCACGCCAAACTCAAATAGCAGCTGTACCACACAGTGCAAATCGAGTGCTGCGTTGTAGAGATTAAACCGCACAAATAGAGCTCTACTGGACTCGTCTAGCCACCGGCCACGTCGAAGCTTGGCAAGTTCGCAGCGAGAATCGCAGTCATTTGAAGTGTCGGATGTCAGATTTGCCCCTAATCGCGGGAGAAATCGCCGATATCCACTCCCCGGGTATGCCGCTAGACTACCACGGTAAACTTCATAATTGCTATGAGAAGATCCATCAGTCCAAGTGTCTTCGAAATACGGCTTTCGCGAGACGGGGGTCTTCAGCTCCGCACTTTTAGAAAAATGAGGATAGCACCACTTCGGATCACTTTGTTGCGCTTCTGGAAATGGAAAGTTGCATGAAGTTGTTGGTCCGACTCGAAGTTGGCGCAACTCTACCCCACCTAGTAGCTTGTTGGTACGATCGACTATCCCAATTTGTGACTCCACATCGTCTGCGAAGCTGTCACCGTTGTACCACATATCCTGAAAAAGTGCGGATTGAACAGGTCCCTGAAGAAAGCTCCAGACATCTCCGATAGAATGCACGTCCTGCAGCGAAACCATTGCAGTATCTGGCGAGGTTCCATCGTTCCAAGGTGTGTCAACTACAGCGCGTCGTACAGCGAATACTAAATTACTTGAGGGCTGGCCATAGAGCGAAAAAGCCGTATTAAGCATGAAGCAGAAAAGTAGCAAAACGTATAGCGCGATGTCGGTGCGACTTGCACGCTCTCGTCGAGCCAACTCGCGGGGATCAAACAGTGCACACTTCTGAAAACTGTGTAGAGTGCTCTTGATCGCGAGTCGGGTATGACGATGAGCGGTACCGGAGTAGGCAAATAGTGCCACATAAGCGAGATCCAGCACTTTGCATTCGTTGATGGTACGATATGCCTCCGGAAGTGCTGCGAGGCGTGAAAGCAGCTGAAATCCTTCGACTGTCACTTCCTCGGTGTCAAGATGAGAAGCCACCGCTTCAACAAGCCGAGGAATGCCCGTGAAGTCGAAGATGCTGTGGATCAATCTGATATCGAGCGCTGTAATGGTAAAACACAATGTGTTAGATGTCGTCTTAGCATAGAGCAAAATCGAGAATCCACCAACTTTTTGCGTGAAGTCCATTCAGGGTCCCTACAGCGTGCCAAACTAGCTCCGTGTCCTTGACAAAACTCTTCATAGCCGCCATTGTGAGAGCAACGCCATTGCCGTCGATAAACGTTGCCGTGATCATTGCTAAAATAAAAGGCAATTACAGTGTGGGAAATGAAGCAGCAAGCATAAAGGGTACGAGTACTACATACCATTCGTCACAAAGAACCCGAGAGGAATCAGCACAGCTCTGCAAATTACGAGACTGTGGTCGTATCGCTTTAGCAGTCCTACCAGCTCCATCACAAGATCCGGGGACGACACAGACTCTTTGACAAGATCTGATGGCCATCGCATTGAGTTAGTCGCGAAGTTAGTTTTCGTTTTTCGGCTGAGCCTCCTACCGTTCATCACAAGACTGCCCAAAGCGCGGCAAGCCGAGGCAATCACCCCGTGCTTGTTGTCGTGGAAGCGCACGCACTTCATCAAAATCTCTTTCGCGTCGCTAACGGCCAGGAACTCGAGCGCGCCATCCACTGCGCAGCAGCGACCATGAGCCGAGTGGGGCAAACACGACGGCGAAGTGCAACGACGTACCGTGCAGCTTGGAGTAGACGTCGAGGCAGTCGAGCACCGGGACGAGAACGTGCTCGTTGTGCACGAACTTGTGCAACGCGAACACGGCGAGCTGCATGCCGTTGGCGCCGAAAAAGTCGAGGCCCGGGTTGTAGCCAAAGGCCCGGCCGCCGCACGCGAAGTAGAAGTTGCCCACGCCGGCCAGCGTCTTGAAGCCCGAGAGCACGGCCCACGCGTAGTTGATCTCCCGGCTCACGGACTCGCAGATGCTCGGCACGCCGCGCGACTTGAGCAGCGCCAGCAGCTCCGTCTCAGCTGCGGGCACGTCACGACGACCACGTGAGCAACGTCACGTCACCGTCATGATCACGTCACACACGACGTGACAGCAGCAGCTCCCAACCTTCCGAGAGCTCGCGCGCCTCGGCCCCGCCGTCGTCGACGCCATTAAGCGGGTGGTAGCTTCTCGCCATGTCTCGACGCCGCTAAAACTCTCCCGCGTCCGCTCGCTATGGCGTCGCTTTGGATCACGCACGGGGCACTGCGGCCATGGAATAATACTGCTCATACTATTACATTATTAATCGCGGCGCACCCCCGCGTCGCCCTCACTCAGGCCGCGGGGTGCCGCCGCATGGAAAAACTGTCGTCTCTTCTCCTTCCTCTCGGAGCCCTCGAGGCCTTCGCCTCTTGCTTCTCTTGCTGCTTCCACCGTCGATTGAACCTGGGACGAGCCTTTTTTCCTCTCCTCCCGTTGTTGACTTGCTCTCGTCAATCGCACGCAACACCAAAAGTCTATTGGTACACGGGGCTCCAGCTCTCGTCCGCGGCGCCCCCGGGGCGGTAGGTGCTTGGGGTGGAA
Source organism: Phytophthora fragariaefolia (assembly GCA_030267785.1). Taxonomy (NCBI): domain Eukaryota; phylum Oomycota; class Peronosporomycetes; order Peronosporales; family Peronosporaceae; genus Phytophthora; species Phytophthora fragariaefolia. The sequence goes on along the minus strand of BSXT01001802.1, from coordinate 11,511 downwards.
ACGGCTTGGGGGGGATGGGATGGGATGGCAAATTTGCCAGTCGAGGCCCTAGAGCCACACGTTCTGCGCGGGCTCTTCGTCGTCGTACAGCCGCGAGCCCATACTCACGCTCTTGGACGCGCCGAAGTCGTGCGCGGACGCCGGCTGCGGCCCCAGGCTCATGGACGTGCCGCGCGTGACGATGGGGCCCGATCCGGGCGGGCGCGAGCCCATGCGCCGCAAGTTGCTGCGCGTGTTGTCCGCAAAGTTGATGGTCGAGTGGCGGTCTGTGGCAATGCAAAACGTTCCGTTAGTTCAGTTTTTGCCTCTCCCCCCCCTCTCTCCCTGACGTTTTGCGTTGTGCCAGGCACCAAAAGCCAAACGCAAGGCAAAACGTTGGCAAACAGTCTCTCACCCGTGCGCGCGCTGAGGTGGCGCAGTTTAGCCTTCTCGGCGTCCAGCTGGTTGAGCTTCATGAGCACGTCCCTCCGCTGCGCGAGCAGCTGCGCCAGGTCGATGTCGCTCTCGCGCCCGCCCTCCGACATCATCGAGATGGAACTGCGGGGGATGGGGATGGCCGACGGGTTGTCCAGCGCGTTGGCCGCCGTCTTGGCGATCGTGGGGCGCGCGATGCGCTTGTACTCCTTCATGGCCGCCACCTCGCCGTCCTCGCGCACGTCGTGCTGCTTCATGCAGTTGATGCAGAAGCCGAGCTTGAACGGGTTGGGCTGGAAGTCCGTGCACAGGTTCTCCTCGTCCGGGTCGTCCACGGGCTCGCCCCAGCGCGCGTGGATCACGGACGGCGAGTTGATGGGGCTCCCGAGGATGCAGTCGGCGTCGAACGGCTGCAGCTCGATCGGGTCGGCCGACGCCAAGTACCCCGGGTCCTCGTACGAGTGGTACACGGGTTCGGCCTGCGGGGACCGCCGCGCGACCGCCGTCTGGCTGCGGTGCACCCGCGAGCGGCTCAGCGGGTTGGGCTCGTCCAGGGACGGCGCACGCGGGGGACGCGCGGAGCGACGCGGCGCGTGGAACCGCTCGGACAGCGACTGCCGTCTATGTGGGAGAGAGGGGGGGGCGGCAAGGTTAGACACTGCTCCTTTTGGCGGAGGCGCAGGTTTAAGGTACGCACTTTTTGCGACGACGACGCGCCGCTTTCTCGTGGGCCTTGCTGGCAGGTGGGGACGGCGCCTCCAGCAGCGTGTCCAGGTCCACGCTCTCCACGTTGGGAGCGGACCAGCGGCCGCGCTCCGGTTCGCCGCGTCTGAGTTGCCGCAACGCGTTTCGAGACGGTTAGAGGAGAGAGGCCAAAGGGGTTAAAGCGACAGGGGGGGCGGGAGAGCACACGCACCTTTGGAACCCCACGCCGTGGTCGCTTAGAATCACCTGAGACTGCACAACGCGAGGGAAAAACGCAAAAACAAAACAAAACCTGGTTAGAACGGAGCGGAGGGGAAGGGGGGCGCTCTCCAGACTTGCAACGCACCTCGCTGTTGCGCGTGCACGAGTTGCCCATGGCTGTGTCTCTCCGTGCGGCCGCTGAGGCCTTCGACTCGCGCGCGAGACGTGTACTGAGGCGCGGCTCGACGTACTCGCGGCGGAAGGGGGGGATAGGGGCCCAAACTTGCCGACGTCGGCAGTCAGTCTGCAAATGGCCGCGCAGGAAGAGAAGCGAAAAAAAGCTCCCGGCGTGTCCCTCCCTTACTTCCCGCCGCACTGGGCCCCAGTATGTGGCCCAAATCGGGGGGAGAATCCTGCCCTTTCCGCGCGCGCGCCGAGAGAGGCAGTCCGGAGCCCAGAATCCTGGGTTAGAAATAGATTAGAAATGCTGCGGCGTGAGCGCGTCCGGCCAAAACCGGCTGCCACCGCGGTGTATGTCGCTCTGGCAGAAGGCGTTATTGATGTACACGTATAATACTGGTTGTGCTGGCGCTGGCCGAGCGAGACCAAACGGGGGCATGGGACGCCTCAGCGCGCAATTAGAGACACGATTGATTGTCGAACGGCCGCGTTTACGGTGGGGAACGTTGGCCTCCTTGTGACGGAGCGACGTTTTCGTGTGGACGTTGCCTGGCGTGCTGCTGGCCAACAGTGTACATTTATTTTAACGCGGCGTCTCGAATCCTCGGGCTCGTGTGGATCTGATGCACGTTCCGAGCTCGAATAGGTACCGCCAACTCCAATGCAGCCGCTACGTAATTAGCCATTTCACGACTGTTGTCGAATTTGTTGCTCTTCGTCCCACGCAAAAAATAACCAACCGAGCGTCGCACCGCCATTTTTGTATTTCAGTTGTGCGATTGCCGCAACATTACCACCGGAAGACTGTTGTGTGGTGGCTCTCCACAAGGCTTTTTTCCGATTTTCTATCATCAAACGATAAAGAATAGTTAACGGAAGTAGTTTCCATCAAATTTGCAGAGGTCTAGGAAATTAGCACGACGATGTGGCGGACAACACGTACAAGCATGAACCTCAATCACTTGTACGCGCTGTCTACCAGCGGTTACCGAGAATCATTTCACACGTTCCTACTGCAGTTAAATGGCTAGCAAAAACAGTCTTCATCACCTGGTCTTACCCCTCAAATGGTTCTGCCATGAAGGACCGTCGAAAACGAGATTCGAGGCAGCGTCCTTTAAGGCCACATAACGCTGCTCGAACCGAGAGCATTGACTTGTGACCCCTCGTAAAAAGTAGCGTACATGTAGAAGTGAGGTGGGCATACTCATGAACGGTAGCTGCAATACAACCACTCTGCTGCGGTGCCTGAATACAGCTTTGCTAATCAACCTACTGCAGCTGGAATGTGTGAAATGCTGCTTGGAAACCGCTGGCGCGCAGCGCGCATAGGCACGAACGTCAGCGTATCCTTCACTTTCCACACATGCGCGGTAGGGGTCAAACGAAAATTACATTAATGGGAGCTTATGCAATGACCATCAGCTCAATCCGATAAGGGACGAGGAGAGGCGGGTCTTTTCTTGCTGCGTGGCGTTCTCGATTCTTCAAAGGGAGGGAGAACGCCACGCGTTCATCGGGTGGCTTGCAGCCAGTGGCCTGAACCGGGTTGGAGTACCGGTATGAAACCGGTACGTACTAACATACCGCTTGAAGTGGAAAAAACAATTCCCTCGCTGCGCTATGGAATACACCGTAGACACGTCTTCAATTCCTGCAAACGTTGCGCTTGAGAGACGAGACGATGGTGTGGAGTGATTTACGACACAGTAAAAGCAGCGAAATTGGCCTCACGGATAAAAAATCGGTCTCCACTAATAGTACTCGTACTACTGGCGTTTCACTGTGTTGTGGCGGAGTTCGACACACCTTTTTTAGGTGGCAGAAGAGCTTTGGCGGCGTTTCAAACATTTTATCGTCACGAACATTTTCAAAAAGAGTGCTCGTTCAATCGGATCGATTTCGTCTGTAGCCGTGTGATGCGTTGAGTAGGGGATTTCCACTATTAATAACTTAAAAAGGAGCTATTACAGCAGCCATCCGTAACTCGGAGCACCAACAGATGCTGCTCAAGTCAAGTTCAGGTCACAAGCGATACAAACGCGCCGCCAGCAGTTACTCACACCGTTTCGCTGCGACACTACATGTATTACATGTACATGTAGCACAAGCGCTTCCCCATCGAAAAGCATGCACCTGCCCCATTCAGCGTGCTGGAGCGCACTCGTACGCTCGGAGGCAGCAAACCCATCCGCCCGGCAGAGCGCCGCTCAAAGCTGAGCGGGTTGATGCCCCCTTGAAGTCCGAGGGGGGCCACACGGATCTTGTACAAACGTCCAACACTGCAGCGTCTCTGCACTGGGAGTGCGTTCTATGCACGATCCAATTTACCGCGGGTTTCTATTTCTAAGCGGGCGTTTCTAAGGAGCCGCCTCGAGCGCGACGCACAGCCAGGGCGCATCTGTGACGTGTGCAGACGTCTCGGTGGTGCGATCCGGCGACGTCGCCGCGGGGAAGTGCCAGACGTCACCCACGCGCTGCGGACGCGCTGAGTAGGGAAGTGGCTCGTCCACCGATACGCGTGTGCCGTGCACCTGGTAGTGCACCTGGTGGCGCTCCTTCCAGCGGGCGAACGCGCGGTTGTGGATCATCTGGAAGTGGTGGTCGCGCATCTCGTCGTTGGAGACCATGAACGTGCGCCCGCCCTGCTTCGCGGCAGCGTAGAGCCAGTACCAGTCGTCGTTGTTGCCGTGCTGGCAGTTGAACATCTTGTGGCTCGCGCGCCACTGCACGAGCTGCGCGCGGTGCTCGGGCGGCACCTGCTCGTCCGAGGTACGGCGCTCGTGCAGTACCACCAGCACGGATTTGCCCTGTGCCTCGTAGTGCTCCACCATGAGCTCGATCTGTTTGTAGTTGAAGCCACCACTGCAACACATTGGCAAACAGATACGGTGCAGGTACCCCCATCCAGTTAGTTTAGTCGGGCAGCTAGTCAGCGCCGCGCAAAGCCCAAACGGATGTTACAAACAAAGACTTTACGCACCCCTCGAAGTTCTGGTTGCAGTAGCCCACGTTAGCGGCGTCGATGACCACGTCGAAGGGTCCGAACTCCTCCAGCCACTGCTTGAACTCGTCCCATTGCGCCATGCGCTTCTCGTCCGTGCGCACCAGTTTCTCAATCTGTTGCGATCATCCAGTGGTCAGATCTCAGTGAACACTGGAGGGCCTCCAGCGAGGCGGTCGTAAACGGAGCACATGGCTCCACTCCCCGGCATTGCCACCACGACACGCACCTTGGCGAGCAGCTCCGTTGTCAGCTCCAGCGACAGCTCCAGCGACTGCAGCTGATTGCCCGTGACGGAGCACACCCCCTCCTTGCTAACAGTCCCCTCGGAGATGTTCCACTTGCGGCCGTCCTCCTGCGCCGCGTCACTGCAATCGCCCCAGCCATATCAGATGCAGATCTCGTTAAATGAAAACACTGGTACACCCCTCCGCTGCTGCCCGCACCTGCTAAACCACTCCTTGAGCACGTTCCACGTCGTCAAACTCGGCTGCCAAATGTCGTCGATGAACCTGTCCAGGAACTCGTAGAAGCGCTTGGCGTCACCAGCCTTCACGCAGGCGCGCAGCAGCGCCACATAGTCCGCCTCGCACGGCTCCAGGTCATGCGCCAGGAGCTTTTCGTGCACCCAGACGCACTTGTCCAGGTGGCCGGCGTCGCTGTGCGCCTGTAGCAGCGGGCTGAAGGTGCGCAGCTTCGGCTCCACCTTGGCCTCCTCCATCTCGGCGATGATCGTCTCGCAGGCGTCAAAGTCCTGCGCCTTGCTGCAGATCTTGACCATGGCCGAGTAGATGGGCTCGGTGGGGCCCGTCTTGGGGCCCGTGCTCGTCTGCTTCATGTCCTGGTACGCGGCGTACGCGCCGTCCTTGAAGGCCGCGAGCTGCTCGGCGCGGCCGCACACGTTGATGACCATGTTGTAGACGTACGGGGCCACGTTCACGCCCTCGCTCTTCATCTGCGCGTACACCTCGAGCGCGCGCGCCGCGTCGTCCTGCTGCGCGCAGGTCTGCACCTGGAGCCGGAACTGGTGCTCCACCTTCTCCGCGGGCGACTGCAGCGGTGGCAAATGCAAAAAAATGGGTTGGTCAGCGGGGGGGGCAAATGCAAATGGGGCAGCGTCGCCAATTCTCCGCGCGGGTTAGAGAAAATGGGGCGATGCGGCTGTGCGCGCACCTGGCGGCGCTCCCGTCGGCGCTCGGTTTTCGTCAGTTTGCGCGCTGCGGGCGGCGGCGGAAACGCGTTAGGGGAAAGAGAACGCGGCGCAGACGGCGGTGGCGGCGGGTCGCACCTGGCGCGGCGCCGTCCGCGGCCTCCGCGGGGCGCTTGCTACCGGCGCGGCTGGCCATTCCTTTGGCGACTCAATCGTGGATGGAAATGGGAGGGAATTTTGACCACCGAAACCTCTCGAATGTGCTGGTAACCGAGAATTTTGCACTTTGAGCACCAATGGAAAGAGAGGGGGGGAAACAGACCACCGCGACGAAAAGACGAGTTGGGTCTGCATGCGGGTGAAGTGGTGATCAGCTCGGGATGCATAGCGTCAGGTTTGCCAGGCACCAGCACGAGCAGTGGGTCCAAGTTTTCCGGCTGGTTGCATTCAGGGTCTCGTTCGCGTCGCGACGAGAACACATCGTCCTTGGTGAAGCGCTCGGATGTTAGCGGACCAACGGCGTGGTTGGCCACAGCGCGCCTCTCTGATGCACCGGAACGGGCAGTTTCGGAGCGTGTGTGGGGTTGGGACATTCAAGCTGCGGCGGCGCTGCCTCGGTTCGGCGTCGCTCCCATCATGCGGCGTCGGCACAACAGGCCGAATTGGATGGTGAGCGCGCAGACGGAAGCCGCTTCGGCATCTTGCAGTCCCAAGGACAAGCGACCTCGTGCGCGGGCGAAACTTGCTGCATGTAGCATTGCTACAAACAGCAAGTTTCAGTACTTCAGTAGCATTGCATTTCCAACGTCGTGCATGCAACTCCGTCCATACGCACCACACAGTATGTTTGCATTCGTTGAACCGTGTGGTGGCTGCGTGTCAATCGCTTTGGCACAAACTTGAGGCTCGTCCAGCCAAGTGCTCCACTGCAGCACCTCTACGTCGACAAGCGAGAAAATGGGCAGTATAGCAGTAGTTCCAGCGCTCAACGTACGTGTGTACATGTTGACTACTTCGAAGTACATTGTAGTGGAGCCGACTCTCAGCGAGGTGGCGTCGCGCAGTGCTTCGTGTGATGTCTGTCTACCTGCCTGTCTGCCCGAGCGGTGCCATGTTGCACTTGAAAACTGAAGCATGCGAAGTGGCCCCAGCGTTGGTTATCTTCCGACCTCGACACTGACACGAAACGATCGAGAACGGCCCAACCGGCCCCACGCGCCGACTTCCGTTGGGGACTGCAGCTGCGGTGCAGCCATCCTCTGGATGGAACTTGGTTCAGAGCTGCCGTCTCACCACACGGCGAGTCCGTTATGCTCGCCACGCCGCCCGGACGCGACAAAATTTGGTTTCGCATCCCAGCAGCCCACATCCTGCCCGCAGTGACCATGTGCTGCTGCGCGAAACTGGCCAACGCCCAGTTAAAGTTTCTGCAGCTGTGCCGCCGCCGGACTCTGCCCTGCCCAGCACAGCCGCCGCCCTGCCATTTCGCAACTTGCCAGCTCCGGCGCAAGACCAGGCAGCAGCAAGATGACCGGCCTCGACTGTCCCATGCAGACCAAGGCCTTTCACCTCTTCTGGTGCGAGTGGTCCTTCCGAAAAGGTTATGAGCCCATTCTAACGGTGTCGCTACGGTTCCGTCCACAGGCACAAAGCGGAGCTGCGGTTGGTGGAGCAGCAAGGGCAAGAGGCGCCCGTGTTCGCCATGTCGCGCCCCACGCTGCTCGGTGGGCGTGACGAGTTCCTGTTGCAGTACCCCGCGCGGCTGGAACCTCCGACGGAGCGAGACATTGCTCGCCACCGGTTCACAGTCCAGCATGGCAAAAAGCGACGCAGTTTCCAGGCACCCGACGCCGTCACGTTCAAGACGTGGCTTGCTGCTATAGACCAAGCTCTGGGTCCCAAGAAGGACGAGGAGCAGTTACTAGCCCCGCCTAGCAGTACGACTAGCACTGCTACGACTGCGGCCAGCAGTCAAATGAGTGCACCCGGTAGCACTGGCGCGGACTTGAGCAGCCGTAGCAGAGCCAGCACCGTAGGCAGCAATGTTAGCAGCCAACGCAGCCATGCATCGACAGCCAGAGCCCCGCCGATGAGGCTGACGCTCGAGCGGCCGTGCTTCACTCGCGACCCCAAGAATTTCAAGCTTCTGTGGCTGCATCGCCCGGCGTGGATGTTTCCTAGCGCGGCTCACTCTGATGAAGCGGATTGTAGTGAGCTGGATTTGGGCGCGAAGAAGGAACTGGAGTCTGAGACGGAAGTGGACTATGACACGGATGATGTCGAGCTCGCCATTCAGACGGTCTCTGACGCAGAGGACACTCAAAGCGAGAATAACGGCCTTGCCTCTGACGAGAGCGCGCTAGATGGAAGCTCCACCGAGCTTCTGGTCGACGATATAGTGGATGGTTTTGCCGGCGATGGCACCCTCAACAGTTCTATGAGCGTAGAGGACGTGTTCAAGGACAGTGAGCAGGAGAGCGGCAGTGATAGTGGAGAATTCGTAGCATCAGCAGCCATCTCCACGAGCCCTGTGAACGCTTCCAAGTTCGAAGAGCTGGCGGACATGGTAACTCTTCGTAAAGCAGACAGCAGCAACACAGTGGAGAACGCGGCGTTTGTTAGCACTGTTGTTGATAAGCCAATTGGTGCGGGTAACAGCTTGGAGCTGCTTCGTCCTCGTTCCACCAGCAATGACGCCGAACATATCGATTCAGAGGTGAACGCAGTGGTCGCCGCACTGGTGTCCGCGGTGCTTGATCAAAACGATGCCGACACAGCTTTTTATAATGATCTTGTGAGTGTAAACGATGATCACACAGATCCGGAGAGCACTACTTCTTCTACTGTGGAAACGATTCCTCAAGCAGTTATGGAAAGCGATGTCAAGCACGAAGATTTTGATGGAGTAGAGCCGATTGCTAGCCCCAGCAGCAGTGAGACGGAAGAATCTGAGTCCGAAGTGGGGATAGCCATCGAGTCGCGAGCGACCGCAGTTGTTCAGGAGACAGAAGACAACAGTCAAATGTGCAACGTCGAGCCTGTTCCGGCATCTTCGGCATCCCGCAGCTTGAAGCAGCGATCTGTCGTACAGAACTCAAAGCGCTTCGCCACTTTAGCTTCAGGAAACAAGTGGGTTCCACTTGACCCTACCAACTCACGCCTCATATGGGTGAGGTCCTCAGCCGAGGCTGGCGGAAAATCTGTTCCTCGTAGTAGCCCACGACGCTCCGGTAGCATGTCAAGTCGGAAATGGATCGCTGTTGATCCTAGTAGCACTAGACTCATGTGGACTCGACGTGTTGAGGCAGCAACTCGAGTGGCGTCGCGATACAAGGCTGCAACAAATACGCGTACGTGGGTCCCGCTCGAGCCAGATAGCTCCAGGTACATCTGGATTCGACCACAGTTATCTCCCCTAGGAGAGACATTCGCAGATACATCAAGCTCTCGTTTATAACGTCCTACCTAGTCGTAAGCAGTAGCGAGCAATCTTTGTTGTCGTCAGTTTAACTTTTGTAAAAAGTCTTTTGATTATTCAAACGCAGCTACACTGTACCGTTTAGAACTGCGTATTTGTTGTACTTCTATCGCTGGCTGGTCTGCCAGTTGCTTGGCTCATACACCGGCACCTCGGCTTTCGGCAGCGCTGGCTTTCCCAAAATCATATCCGCAGCCTTCTCAGCCATCATGATCACAGGTGCGTTCGTGTTGCCACTCACGATATTGGGCATAATGGATGCATCCACAATTCGGAGACCTTCAAGTCCGTGAACACGAGTCTGCGGGTCCACAGCCGAGTTATCGTCCACTCCCATTCGAGCAGTGCACGACACGTGAAATTCTGCTCCAGCATACTTACGAATCCACGCATCGATCTCCTCATCTGACTGAATGTTGTCACGCGGAGAGATTCCTTCTCCGCAGAACTCTTCGAACGCATTCTGAGCGAAGATCTCTCGGGTCAGCTTGACTCCTTCACGCAAAGTGACTTTTCTGTCTTCATCCGCCATGTACTTGGGGTCAATATCAGGATGGTCACGGGGGTTGGCACTGCGAAGCTTTAAGGTGCCATTGCTCGATCCTCGCAAGAGAGAAATATGGCCGCTCATCGCGTGTCCAATGTCCTCACGCAACTGAGAGCGCTCGTCAACTGCGCAAGGACTGAAGACGACTTGAAGGTCGGGCTGCACTTTGCCCGGTGCGCTGTATGCAGTTAAAACATAGTACAAAAGTTAGCAAGGCAACTTTATCGCATAAAGATGGTCACCATGACTTACGTCCGGATGAATCCTCCAACTTCGCAGTGCGGCGTAGCGCCTGGTCCTGTCTTCGACGTCAACCACTCGTAGCCGATCTTGAGCACCTTGTGCGGGTACCGCTTGGACGCGTTGTAGAGCGTAATTGGTTTTTTGCATGCAAACTGCAGATTCGCCCCAATGTGATCCTGCATGTTCTTTCCGACTGCCGGCAGGTGGTGAACAAGTGGCACGCCAACTTCCTTCAAGTGGTCCGCGTCTCCGACACCGGAGAGCATCAGCAACTGCGGGGTGTTAACTGCTCCACCTGACAGAATAATTTCGCTTGCCGACACCATCTTCGCCACAGCCTTCCTTTTGCTGTCTTCGACCTCAACCCCAATCGCCTTCTTACCATCGAACACTACTTTGTTCACGAACGTGTCCGTCATGACGGACAGGTTCGCGCGATCCATGACAGGGTGGAGGAAAGCAGAGGAAGCACTGCAGCGCTTGCCCTCGTGAAGAGTCAAGTCGTGCCACCCAAAGCCTTCTTGCTGGTACCCGTTCATGTTGGGCGTGAACGGATACCCTGCCTGCACTGCGGCATCCAGGAAGGCTTGGAACAATGGTTGATCCTTCTGGGTGTCCCTCACCACATGAAGAGGCCCGTTACCTCCGCGATAGTCGTCACCGCCAAGCTGGTGGCTCTGCGACCTCTTGAAATACGGCAAGCAATCCGCGTAGCTCCAGCCTTCCGCGCCTTTCGCTTCCCAGTCATTGTAGTCCTTCGCGTGACCGCGATTGTAGAGCATGGCGTTGATGGACGACGAACCACCGAGCACTCGACCGCGAGGGAACCCGATGCGGCGGTTGTTGAGGAACTCCTGCGGCTCGGTGAAGTAGTTCCAGTTGTACCGCTCGTCCGCCAGGTTGATGGGGACGGCCGCCGGCATCTCGATGAGCACCGAGTCCCATCGGTTGCGGTCACTGGGCCCCGCCTCCACCAGCAGCACCTTGTTGCTCGGATCGGCGCTCAGTCGGTTGGCGAGCACGCAACCGGCAGACCCGGCGCCGACGATGATGAAGTCGAACTCTTCCGGTGCAGTGGAGGACGCGAGGCCCCGAGTTGAAGTCGCCACTAAGCGGTGACGAACGCTGGTACCTGCATGGCCGAAGTGCAACGACCGGCGAAGCATCTCGACGGGCTTGAGGAAAACGAAGAATGACGCGTCAGCCCTCGAGGGCCACGGCGGTGAATTGTCGATTCGGTGGTATCCGTTCCTGGTCGATTGGAAGCGCGGCCATACGCTGGACGAGAACCGGTGAGGCTCGAACAGAGAACCCGCAAGACGTTGCGTGGATCGCTGCTTCGCCACGCCGTGAACATTGTTCACTACATGAACAGTCCTCTTTTTTAGATACCGGTCGATACCTCATACCGTATAACACGGATCCAGTGCTACACATGGATCGAGTGCGACACCGCGTAAAAAGATTAGACTATAGGGATGGGTAATGCAAATCAGTGATAATTGTAGTGGTGACACCCCTTCTAGTAAATGTAGCCATTAATTGGTGGTGCTAGCTATCCTCTAAAACTGGTGCTTCCTCATCGACAA
>BSXT01001801.1:0-30204 GCA_030267785.1 Phytophthora fragariaefolia | reverse complement strand
CTCGCGCGCCGCCGTCCATCCTTTGGTGGAGGGCACGGGGTCAAGGCGGAAGTCAGTGAGCTCAGCTGGCTTCCCAAGGTTTCGACTGGCTTGGTTGCCTGGTCTCGGCGGGAGCCGCCACTGCTGTCCTGGAAGGGCCGAACCGCTAGGGGGGCCCTAGCACAGGCCGACAAGCGCCGACTTGCTCGGCGGTTGTTCTGTCTGTGGGAGGACTAACTTGTGCGTTCTACTACACCACAGTACTCAGAAGACTACCTGTTTTGAGAAAATACGCAACGCCTGTCCCGCTGGCATCTAGAGTTGTAGAGACTGTTATAGTATCGTGAATGCTGTAGCTCGGTGTTGTAGTATCTATTCCAATCCTACCAGCATGGACGCCGCCAAGGATAGTCATACGAGTATCGTTGGCTGTACCAAGCTTGGGATCATATTAGTAGCCGATCCAAAAAAGACTGCATTCGTAGATGTCGCTGAACTTCCATTATTGATCTCCAAAACCGCTCTTATCGGAGTGATATTGCCTTCGTACCAGTCTTGCATGATACTGTACGAACCATCTAGCCAATCCGTTAGAGAACCAGTCGCCGTTAGCCACAAGGTTTGCTTTGCTGCTGTTTAGTGGATACAGATATCACTGCTGGTATTCATGTAGCTACAGTAGAGGTTCACTCCGACGCTCATACTTCCACTGACTTGCGACGTTCCGGATGTTAGCGATGTAGCACTGACTGCTCCATCGAGTAATACTCTTCCAGATGCGATCAACAGAGCGTATGGATTTGTTATAGTCATATTACTACCTGATATTGGCGCTCCCGATATATAAACTGTTGCAGCTCTCGTTGCTATAACCCCAGTGTTAGTCGCCGCAAGAGTGCATTGGGCAAAGCTGTTCATTACAGCCGTACGGGGTCGTTCCTCCGGAAATCGTCGAGGAGTTTGTATAAGTTGCGGTGATCGTTGCGATTTGGGGCCCTGTTGTAGCCCATGAAGAGACCGTTTGGCTAGATCCGATATATAAATTCTTAGTGATTCCAATTCCACCAGACAATATCAGAGCTCCATTCGATGGGGATGAATAATAAGTGGAATTTGTTATTGAAACGGCACCAGATACACTAAGCGGTAATAGAGTACCAACAGATGTAATATTAGGCTGCGCCGCTGTACTTAGCGTTCCCGTTAGTGATCCGCTAGCTGACAGAGAAGATAGAGTACCAACAGATGTAATTTTAGGCTGAGCCGCGGTTGATAATGTGTCAGTGCTCCACTTACGTCGAGGCTGCTTAGCGTGCCTACCGACGAAATATCGGGCTGAGAAGACGTCTGAAGCGTTCCAGCTATGATATTTGCTGTCAGCGTACCAGCAATATCAACCCCTCCTGAAACTACTAGAGCCCCTGTAGTTGTTGAACTGAACGCTGTAGTATCACCGAGTAGCACCTTTCCATTAGGAATCCATAGGCTGTATGAGTTGGAAATAGTAGTATTAGCACCACTAGCTACACGGTTCTCGATATAAACCGTTGCAGCTCGAGTAATGGTTATTCCGGTATTAGAAGCGGCTATAGTTGGTTGATCATACGAATTGATGGCCGAACTTACAATTATAGAGTTAGCCGCACTACCCGAGTCCGTATAGGTTGTATCACGCGATTGGTACTGAATACCTAGCAAGCCCCATTGACTGCTAGAGGATGCGATTCCACCGATCGCTATATTCATTTGAATCCCTATGCCTCCAGAAACGACAAGGGACCCCGAAAGCGGAGATGATGCGTAGGTCGAAATATTACAATTGACGATTCCGCTAAATTGATGGTTCCTGATGCAGACAGAGATCCAATGCCAGAAATACTCAGAGATAAGTTGAGAAACAAAGCCTTACTGGCCTGAGCCGTACCCGCAACCACACCGTCTAGAACAGCAAACTCACTACTTGAAATCGAGATGCCTGACATGGTTAGAGCGCCGCTCGTAGAAATGTTGGTCAAAGTACGAACCGATGTGATATTAGGCTGAGCAGCCGTTTGGAGAGTTCCACTGAAGGTTGTGGCCAATAGCGAGCTAATCCCTGATACGTCTTTGTTAGCGTCTAATACTAGAGCCTTTGATGCCGCAGTTAAGCCCTCGATGATACCGATGACATACGACGGAGGTGCAACGATAGAGAAGCCATTAACAGTGAGGTTTGTGCAACCGAGGGATCCAATACCACTTATATCACCCCCGATCCCCGGGACAAGAGCTATACCTGGTGTTACTACTCCTAGAGTGATTCCTGAGATGTAAGTTAAGCGATAGTCATTCTTCCCGAGATATAGAGTCTGAGCATAATCATAGGTTAGAAATCCACTGGCACCCAGTGATAGGTAAAATGCTGGGTTATAAACCGGAGAATTGAAAATTGGTTGGGTATAGCTAAATCCGCTCATGTTTTGTCTCAATCTATATGGATCTAACTATTTTCATACACGAGTTCTATTCCAGACTTTGGAGCGTCACTCCCCAAGACGTTTAAAAGCGCTTCAATGGGTGATATACCAGCGTTAGATATCAAATCCTTGTTTCGCATGGTGGTTTTGGGACCATCGTTCAGTTAGAAGAACAATCTATGTATGTTCATTTTCAAGCATTCTCCTCACGTATTCGCTCATCTAAGAGGGGCGGACAAAATTTGTGTCACATTTCCCTGGCTCTTGGGTCGCGGCTGCTGCACGCGACCCTTTGAGCCTGAGAACTTCCCGAAGGACGGCTTCTGTTGTCCTTTGGCTGGGCAGACACGCTTCATGTTCCCCAACCTTCTACAGCCAAAGCAGTGAATGTCTCGCTGCTCGGCTAGACCCAGTTCCATGCGAACGGGTCCACTCGTAGCCCCATTGCCTGGGCTACCACCCTGCGTATAACCTGGCGCAGAGTTGCCCTGCCACGCAGTGGCCGAAGTACAAGCCTGTCGATGGCTGTACTCCTCTTGAGGAGCGATCTGAATCGCCTCTTCCATCGTGTTGGCATGCACGCGGAACAGCTGCATGTGTGCCGGGCCAACTCTCTGGCCATCTATGAACAAAGTCACTTGGCTGTGTTTAGGTAGGGGGTTCCCTAACAGAGCCGCAGTGAGTACTCGCATCTCTTGGATGTACTCATGCAGCTCACGCTTCCCTTGCTTGCAGGCAAGAAAACGTGAGCGCTGGCGATACTCGTAGTTCGCCGGAAGAAACGCGGCTTTTAGCTGCCCACAGAGCTGCGGCCAGGATGAAAAACATCCAGGCGATGTGGCCTCTCGGGTATACGCCCAAGTCTTAGCCCGGGCGCTAAGATGCGAGAGGGCAAAAGCGACGCGTAGTCGCTCGTTCGAGACGAGAGCCGCATCCATCGCGAGCTCAACCTCTCGAACCCAGAAGTGGAGGTTCTCTCCCTCCTTCCCTTCAAAGGGAGTAACCTTAAGCCGAAGCGGCTTTGGACCTGCCGGTCTCGGCTCAGACGCTTGGACCTGGAGGTTACTCCTCACATGAGCGATCAACCTCGCTCATATGCTTCGAACACGATCATGTGTTGGACCTGCTCGGCGAGCGTTTCTGTCGCCATGGTACGGACGGCGTCCGTCCCAAGATGCCGGTCATATTACAGACCGACTCGAACTGAGAGTCGGTCAGGTGAGGGATCTCCCCTCGATCCATCTTGGCTTACCGTCTAAGTCCTTAGAGGATTCAGACGGTCCAATCCATCTGCGTAGGTGTCGGATTGACTACAAGTGCTACCAAGTGTGACGGGGCACACAGCACCTTGTACAGAGGAAACGGTCCTCAGGAGTATACAAACTCCAAGTGAACAGCAGTTCACTAAGCCCTGGTCTAAGGGGCTTTTACTCGTAGCAAGTAAGATTAAGACTGAGTGTATTAGGGGTTCTCGATTTCAGCAGCAGCAAGTGGCAGCAAGGTGATGGAGAGCAAATCTCCGATTAGCATTGGATAAAATTCATCGTGCCGTGTTGCTGCCGACCCCTCCTATCCTGCCACGATTTCGTGGTAGTTAGCAGCACGGTCGGCGGCAAGTTCGAACCCCTGCGAAAACCGACTCCCTCACCCGGTTCAGCCTGTATGATGGCGTGCGGAGGGCTTCCTCTAAGAATGGACTTCCCGTCGTCCCTGGCCCTCGACGTATGCCAAGCCTCTCAAAGATCTACTACTTGTAGTCTACTATTAGTAAGCTACTGACGTCGTCGCGGTCGGGTTCACGTACGTCAAATAGTTAGCGCAGATAGTGCCCAGGAAGACACCGACGAATAAGCTCGACGTGTTGAACAAGCGCCGCGACTGTCATGGCATGATGTTCTTGCTGCTGCAAAACGCAAAGGGGTTCTCAATTTCACTTCAATTTGATTGGTGGATTTTTTCATGCCCTCGACTTGCTGCTGCCGAAACTGAGAACCCCTATTAATAGATAATGGTCAATTCTGGCCTGCAATACAGACTAATTATTACCTATAGTGAAACCTGTATAATATGCACCAGCTCCCTATTGGGTGGTTGCGGGCAGACCAACCCCGTGTCCCTATGTGTGAAACACAACTACCGTAGTGTTTTCCACACTAGGGGAAGAGTGACATGGCACTATTTCATGTAACCCCGTTAAGTTTTTTTCTTATGCATGTATTCCATGCATGTACAGGTGGACGAGCAACCGAGAGGTTTGCGAACAATTTATCAGATTTCGGAGCAGGTGGTTTGACGGAGATGACGAAGTGAGTGACCTGCTTCAGTTAAACGTACGAGGTCGCCGAGCAAAGAAGGGAGTGGTAACTTGAAGACAACAACGGGAGCTTTCCATTTCTGTGGTTATCGTGGCCGTCTTGGAAAGATTGTCGTTGGCGGTGGAGGACATACGTAAGTCAATAATGAGACGAGAATGCTGACGTTGGTAGACTTTGATCACGTGATAACCGATGAAGCTTCGTGAGCGCATAGCACAGCTGATATGGAGACTGATACCAAGGCAGTGCACGTGAAGACAGCAGTGAGAAACCCTCCCAGTCGCTCCGAGTCGTGCAACGGGATGCCGTTGGCCAATTCAAATGTGCAGCAAATGAAGTCGACGACGATTTCAATGCCCACTTGCCACGATCCCGCCAGTAGAGTCTCCTCCCACTCAGTCACGCTAACACCTGAGCTTGCCTCCCGCCACCCAAACCTTGAATGGTGCTGCAGAAAGAAAAAAATGGACGTGGAGCAGGCTATTGCAATGTACTCCGAGGACATGTCCGCATGACTCTCGGCTGTGTGAAAGTGCAGTAAGCTCTGGCGGGAATCGAAGATTGTCGCTCTGCGCATCAGTTTGGTTGGTCGAACATGATGTGACTGGTCTCGAGTTATTGAATTTGGCAACGGGAGAATGGCGCTGATCCGGTGAGCACGAGCCCGAAGTGCCGACATGGATTTACCACCGTTTTTCTTTGGCATACCGGCTTGCTTCATCGTATACTGCAGCCAGACCTTGGCTATCCGAATCAACGGCTCAAGCATGCCCAGCTCCAGAAAACTTCTAACGGATGACCCTGACCTAGAGTTTTGCAGCAAGACTAGGCGAACCTGTGTGTTGATCAGCACGGTTGGTACTGCAGTTAGAACATAGATTTTCCTTGAGTGAGTGCCGCCGTGCCTGAGAGCGATGCGCTTCGTGACGGTGAGAACGACCGACTTAAGAATGACACTCGCAATGCTAAACTTGAGCGACGCGAAGGTGCTGTTCAGCATGTTGAGCGCACTGCAGATGTGCACCAAACTCGACGCTAACATTGCGATAATTGCGAAATTCATCGATCGAGCGACAGCACGTGCGTAGCGTCTCCAGTACGGCAATGTGTTCACGTGGCCTCTCTCAACCCCCTCGAGAGTTTCTCGCTGGTAGATACTACGAGAAGCTTCATCGACACTCGCGCGATACAGCGAGTTCCACACGCACGCCAGGTAGAGATGCAGCTTGAACTTGTACGAGAAGTCCCGAGCCATCGAGATGAACGCGTACGTGGTCGCAACTCCCAGCGCATGCGCGAGGGTATAACCCCCCCATGTTTTCGTGGTAAACCGCTTGACCAGCTGATAAAGTGTCCATTGGGAGCCATCGAGACGGTTAAAATTCCACAGCGACAATGCGTACGGAGCGAAGAGGGAGATGTTGTGGAAGGAAGTGGCCACGTAGACGGTCATGCTGATCAGGTCCTGGTCGGCTTGCCGAGCTGGCGTTTCCCCGGTCAGGACGTTGCCCAGGGTGAAGACGTACGTGAGGGTCCAAGCCAGCGGCCCGCTGGTGCACGCTGGCCGCATGACCTTAAGTACCAGCCCAACCGCTTCTCGACAGAGTCGGCGGACTCGTAGCCGACGGGATGTCAATTGGCTTACCGATGGGCCCGAGGGCGGTGCTTTTGGCGGACAGTTCTTCATTGATGCACACTGACTTCTAGCGCGGTGATAGTCAGCAACATTATTTTTTTCATCTTAATTTTCATGAGCTGATGCCGTATTCTTAGCGTCGAGCGTTACAAGAAGTCGTCTCTTTGATTGGAAGTCGAAGCTCGTACTTGCGTCGTGCTGCACGACAATGCATACATGCAGGACTCGTGCATGTACGCACTGCTTCGTATAGTCATCACGAAAGGACCACGTTGTCCCCCGTGAAGCCCGAAGTATCGAGCCAGCAGAATGAGAAAGCGAGGAGGAGAAGGATCGAGTCATGGTAGAAGACTGTGAACCACCAGACATCTTTAAAACTTAAATAGAATCATCTGCACACACATTTTCACCACGAAAGGGGATCGGACGGCGGCTCCATAGAAGCCACTCGACCAACGCTTCGTCCGTGTTTCTTTAAATTGCGATGCAAATTGGTTGGCTCTGCACCTTTCGGGTGACAAGAAGCGGCATCACGACGTCGCGGCAATCCCCAGGAGGGATCCACTCGCTCCGTGCTTTGCGACGAAGGTGGATACAATGCGCTGGCGAGATGCCATTGGCACACATTTGCCATGTGTGGCGGTGGATCCTTTGATAGATCCACATATAGACACGCTTTTGCCAGCAGTTCCGAGACTACACTACACGCCTGGAATGCAAATGCTGGCAAAAGTTTGCAACACAGAGAGCGGAGAGGCCACGTGTGATTGCTCGTTTTCTGACCAACGGATCCAAGTAGATCTGAGTCTGGCACCGTAGCTCTCTTGGTTTCACTATCGTCCGATCTGATTCCGGTTAAGCAAATGCAAAAAAAAACGGTCGGGTGGACGGCAGCAGCACAGATCTCGAGTCGCCCCCGCACGACGCCGATGCTCAGCTCCATGGCGGCCTCGAAAGAGTGAGTTCTCGGCGCCTTTTGCCTCGGCACTCGGCAATTCTCCACCCGGCGGCACCACCCCGGGGCTTACTCTCGAGGGCGGTTAGCACCATACAAATGGCCAGCTTGCGCGTCCCCGTGGCACTGCTCTCGACGTGGGCCCTGTGGCTCTGTGCCAGCTCCGAAATGTGCCCACCTCCCCCGTTCACTTGATTAACCTATCCTCGAACCTGACGGGGTGTGTGGCCTGCCGCAGGAGCTACCTCCTGACCGCCGCCGCGCTGTTCTCCGGCCTCGCGCTGCTGGTGGCGCGCAGAGTCACAAGGCCCCGCACGGTCCTGACCAAGCGCATCGTGGCCGGCGACTCGGGGCTCAACGCGTTCGTGGCCAAGGTGCGGCCAGATGCACCAAATGCACCAAATGCAACCCCCCCCAAAAAAACAAGCCAACTACCGTCCCACCCCTAACCCGTAATTTGCCACGGTGTCGCCCTGTTTTGCAGGGGCTGCAACCGCTGCTGGACCGGTACTCGCCCACGTGGTGGACCAACGCGCACATCCAGTGCTTCCTCACGTTCCTGGTGCCGCAGGCGTCCGTGCAGTACGAGCGGCACGTGCTGCGTCTGCGGGACGGCGGCCAGGCGTCTCTGGACTGGGCGCTGCCCAGCGCGCCACTTCCCGCCGACGCCCCTGTCGCCCTAATCGTGCACGGGCTGGCGGGGTGCAGTGCCAACATGCGCTCGCTATGCGCCGAGGCGCTGGCGCACGGGTACCGGCCCGTGGTGTTCAACAAGCGCGGGCACGGGGGCGTTCGGCTCTCGACGCCAAAGTTGCAGGCGTTCGGGTGCGTGCGGGACCTGCGAGAGGCCATCGCGCACGTGGGAAAGTGTTTCCCCGCGTGCCAGCTGTTCGGCGTCGGGTGCTCGGCCGGCGCCGGCCTGCTGTGCAGCTACCTGGGCGAGGTCGGGGCCGACTCGCGGCTGCGCGGGGCGGTGCTCATCTCGCCCGGGTACAGCGCGTTCGACCTGTTCTGTCGCGGTCGGATCCACCGCGTGTACGACTTCCTCATGACGTTCACGCTCAAGCGGTTCCTGCTGCTCCACCGCCGCCAACTGCGCGACGTCGTGGACGTGGGCGGCGCCATGCGCGCCACGAGCATCCGCGAGTTCGACCGCCACGTGTACGTCAAGATGCACGGGTTCCGCGACCTGGAGAGCTACTGGGCGGCCAACGACCCCATGCGCGACGTGGCCAGACTCCGCACGCCGCTGCTGTGCATCAACGCGCTGGACGACCCCGTGTGCACCAAGGAGACGATCCCGTACCACCAGTTCACGGACAAGCCCCACGCCATGCTGCTGGTCACGAGCGAGGGCAGTCACTGCGCCTTCTTCGAGGGCACCGTCCGACTCAAGTCGTGGTGCGACGAGGCCGCCATGACGTACCTCGACCGTCTGCGCGAGTTCGACGTCGCCCAGGCCAACGGCGGCGTTTCGACGGCGTGAACCGACCGACGGGCAGGACATGGCGACGGGATCGTACGGGGGGGGGGGGGCTCTGCGTAACAATTCATCATATCAACGGTGCTAAGTGCTAGCTCTTACGGCGTTACTAGGCCACGCCGCGGTAGCCGTCGTCTTGGTAGTAGTCGCACGTGTACTGCGCGTTGCAAGCCGCAGCGGTCGAAGGGTAGCCCGGGATCCCCAGCGGAGCGATCACGTTCCTGCCGCTCGCGCCGGCCGAGCTCACCGGGAGGCAGCGGAAGAAGCAGGCAAACAAGCCCGCGAGCGGAGACGGCGACGCCTGCTGCGTGCTGCTGCTGCCGGCGATGTCCAGCGTGTCGAACGGGAACGCAGGCTCCCCGCCATTTCGCCGCATGGGCGAGCTCTCGGGGCTGCCGTCAATGTAGTCCGGTCCTGACCGCTGGCGCTGCGACGAATCCTCTTCGGACGAATTCTCGTGCGCGTCCGAGTCGTAGTCAGAGTCCGCATCGGCGCAAGCGCTCTGAATGGCCTCGCCAAGTAGCGCCGACAAGCGCCGAGCGTCAGTCTTCACCTCGTGCATCTTACTCTTGACAGCTTCGCGTGCTGCCAGCTTCTGCTCGCGCTCCTTCTTCGACCGCTCCAGGTCCTCGCTTGTCTTCGCCTGGGTCATGATTTCATCCTCAACGGCATTCACCCACCGCTTGCGCTCCAGACTCGAGCGAGCTCTGCACTTGACGTGTCTTCCGGGAACCACTTGGATCGAGAACTCGTTTGCACAGTTCTCGTCGTCTCCACCAGCTACAACGATTCCCAGAAGTTCGTAAACAGCAACAGGAGTCGGGGCTTCGCCGGAAGAAATGGCTTGAGACTGGTTGGCGTACACGAGCCAGTGAGAGCCCATGACGACGCAGTAGCGGGTCTTCCAGAGCTTCAACGGCTTCATCTTCATGCTCTTCTTCTTCTCTGCAGATTTTTGCGGGTCTTTCAGCTTGAGATACCCCTCCATCCGAGCTCCAGGAATGTAAGGCAGTGAGGCATCACGTGAGACTGCGTCCGCGGTCGTCTCTTTCGTTGTGGCAGCAGTGATTGCAGCTCTCCACCGAGAGGCTTCGTCCGCAGTTGTTGCAGTGCATTCCAAGTACACACCGCTACTTGTCTCGATGCGAAAGCCTGTGCCTTTCAGACCATTGCCGCCGTTCCGACCGATGGTGGCGAACACTGGACGCCATTTCTCCACTCCGACGAGCTCATGCTCCTCTACCGGAGTGCTCAGATCGTTCTCGTCGTCTTTGCTTTCCTCGTCATGATCCTCCCAGTAAATCGACAGTTTGCTGCCTTCTAACACAACGAAGCGGTTGCGCCAAATGGACCCCAAGTTGTGGTGCCGTACTCGCAGATATCCCTCCACCTTCGTCGGATTTGAGTCCGCCCCAGCGGCATTGGCTTCTGCTGCAGCAGTACTAGCAGCGATGCTGGCAAGATGAGCCGCCACTTCTTGCGTGAATTGACGCTCCGAAATGCTCAGAGATCGCTCAGCCACGACAAAGTTGAGTTCGTGTTGGATTGCTTGGATCCATTGGTGTTTTACTTTCATCGTCATCGCTGTGAAGCACACGCCGTGGCGCGAACCCTTGACATCAATCTTGAAGCCTAAATTTTCGCTCTCTTTGCCGATTGTCAACCAAGAAGCATTAGGTGCCTCCCACGGCGTGCACGCTATAATATCAACATCAAGTGATGGGGGCTCGCCTTCAGCTGCTGCTAAGAGATTTCTCGAGGTGTTAGCAGTGGCGGCCCCAGCAGCAGCTTCTCGTGACGAATAGCATCTCAGTTGACAGCCGACAAGAACGGCATACACGGACGTCATAGGCTTCATCTTTGAACTGCCAGGTAACCGGATCGGAGACGTCGAAGTCTGCCACGGGGTTAATAATCCCTCCATGGCTGCTGTTCGGAAGACGAACGATGCCGCCGAATCGCTTTGGACTAGTAAATTCCCTCGAGGTTCTTCTGAGGGTTGTGAGACGTCAATAGTCAAGGCGGTGTCTTCAAATCCACTGTCATCGGTGCTGCCATCGTCGCCACTTTCACTGTTGGCGCCACTTCCATCATTGTTTGGTTCATTGATCATCTCTTTCTTCTTCTCCTCGACAATTTCTTGGACTTCTTCATCTCGTTCAAGCTTCAGCATGATTTTTTCATCTGCTAACAGTGCTTCACCTCTGGCGAAGTCGATGCGGTTTGATAACGCCTCCATCCAGAGATCGCGTTGTGAAGGCAAGGTTGGGAAAAGTTCGAGCATTGCAGTTTGCTCGTCGTGGTCGTTGTTCATGTCGTCTGCAGATGCATTGCCATCACCTCGTAGCGGATGAAGCAGTACAGCAAATGCTAATGATGAAGAAACTACTTCTTTCGCTCCTGGAAAGAAGTGGCGAAGAGTTGATTTCGTTTTGGGGCTATGCGTCGTGACAGCAAGTGAGGCCACACCCTCGCACAACAGTTCCACGGCTTGGGCTTGACATGCTGGCGCATCTTGACGGTAGTACGCACTTTCGTCATCATAGACAGCAACATGGGCTCGCATATCCAGTACAACGAAGCCTTCTCGTGGAATCGGGACTTGGGAGGCGTGTCGAACTTCACCAGCGGAGAGTGGGGACTGGGCAAGTCGGAAGGACAGGTACCCTGTCATCGGAGGTTCCTCCTCCTCTTCCTTTTGTACCGCACTTACAGGTTGACGAGGCACAACTACCCCTCCTCCGTCGTTAAAACCCCGTTCTCGTCTGTCGACCAAACTCCTGCGACCAGGAGACAATGGTGCGGTGGTCTCCAAAAGCTGTTCCTCCAGCATTTCAAGAGCTGCAGCTTGTTCGGCACCGAGACGAAGATGGCGAATCCACTTTGCTCGCTCGGCATCAGTAGCCGCACTGCAGCTCAAAACGAACTGTTCCTGTGTTACAATTTGAAATGGAAAGCGCGGGGCTCGATTGCTAGCTGTCACAGGCCAGCAACGAGCACTTGGGGCCCAAGCTCGAGTGCTTACAACACGGAATCGTGCCTGCTCCTCGCCCTTTTTTTCGGACGACGTCGACTTGATAATCACAAACTCATTGCTATTCTCCAGAGCCACGCCGCGCTCTTCGATCGATGTGGCTTGCTCTCGCCGTTTCCAGTGCTCTTCTTGCGTACAGTCAAAGTCTAACCGCAACAATAAGAAGCCTCTCGCATCGACTGCAACGCCACTAGCACGTCCTCTTGGGTCCGTGTTATCATTATCGGCTAGCAAACTCTGAGCCAGTACCGTGTCTAGTGCTGCACGAAGCACTTGGACCCAAAGCCGCTTCTCCATGGTGTCTTTAGCCTCGAATCGTAACCATTCATGGTCACTCGTCTCCACAGCAAATCGATTCACAGCAGATTGGCGACTGTCATCGTCCTTTACGGCCAGGATCGTCATGCTTCCCCCCAGCCCAGCACCTCCGCTCTTAAAGCCTTCGCGAGTAGCGAAAAGGTTGATTGTCAAGCCGTCAATAGCAACATACACGCTCTGAGCGCGCTTCCAAAGCGAGTTCATGTTGTCTCCCGCGGTTTTCTTCAAGTAGCCATCCAGCTTCAGAGTTGCGAGAGCTGCCGCTTGTTCAGGAAGTGGTGGTAACAACGACAACAGCGTTTCATCCGCTGCCAAACTCGTTCCATAAGCTTCGTCAATAGCTTGCAGCAATGCCAACTCGCGTTGTGCATAGCAGCTCAGCAACAAATCCAAGTCCGGAAGCTTCGCTGGGTTCCGGACACGGTAAAAATCTGCCAACTTTTCTCGGAACTGTTGTTGCTGATGGTCGTTGTTGTCGCTTTGATCCTCAAGTTCAGCTCGTCGCTGTTCATTGCGAGCGAGAGCAATACCACGGCGGAATGCATCTATCCATTGCTGTTTCTCATTTGCCGATGATGCAGCGCAGAAGAAAGTTTTGCCGTCCGTGGTCTCCAGCTCCATGCCGTGCTCATAGGTATATGCTGCAGTTTTGCCGTGCCAGTCGCCCACGATTTCGACACGAAAGTTACCCAAAGGGTTCGTCGTGGCGCCGCCGCCAGGATTTTTGCTATCGTCATGTGTGACATAGTATGAGAGCTCATTACCCACAAGCACGCAGTATCGCTTACGCATCGAGGGAATCTTGTGACCGCGTTTCATGAGATAACCCTCCATTAGAATTGATTCATTATCTGGCGCCTCGGTAGAAGGTTTGGCCGGAGAAGCGCTCTGGTGCTCCTCGGCGTATTTCGCTGCGAGATCGGCACACAAGGAAGTGCATTCAGGGTCCGTTGCGAGGTGAGTTTTGTAGACAGTGTCAATTTGCTCGAGCAAAGCACCTTCCCGGCCCTGGAAGGAGTCGAGTAGTGAATCCACATCAGAAACTTTGGACGGGCTGTACTTTTCGTAGAAAGCCGTGATCTTGGTACGCAGTTGCTCGAAAGAGCTTCGTGGGCCTTCCTTTTCCTTGACTTCAGACATCTCCACAGCGCTAGGTTGGCTCGCTATCGCAGAACGCAAAGTCTGAATCCAGTCGTGAACAATTTCAGCAGCGTCGGAGCGGAGCAAGATCACTCCGTTGGTTTGAGTTTCTAGGGGAAAGGCCAACGTTTCGGCGAGTTTTGCAGAAACTGGATGTAGACTAACGATTTGATCAGAAAGCAAAGCTTGACGTCCACTGTGCGCAACAACACTGCTTTCAAAGCACTGCCATGACGTGCCTTCCAGTACACAAAAGCACTTTCGAAAAGAGGTTCCTAGCCTCGGATGTTTCACGGCCAAATAACCCTCGCGGTGAATTGGAGCACTTTCACGACTAGGTCGCGCGTTCGAGGGTGATGGTTGAGGGAGAAACGCAGCAAAACTGCCATCCGAGCTGACATTTGTACCGTACGTCGCATCCAATGACGCCAAGAGCTGTCGTTCGCGGCCAGCAAAACTTGTGAGCAATGTTTCCACATCACCGGCTCGTTTGGGGTTATGCCGCTGATAAAATTCCACCAACTTCTCTCGAAATTTGGTGGCTTGGGTGGATATGGTCATCGGCAGTTCTGTTTCTTTGGGCACGGTTGATGAGGGTTCTACCTTAGGACTCGGTTCTGCTGATACAGTAGCGATGCCACTTCGAAGCTTTAGCATCCACTTTTGTTTCGCTTCGTCAGTACTTGCCTGGAGTACTAACAACTCCGTCGACGAGCTACCGTGATGATCCACCTCGTATCCACCCGACAAGAAAAACTGAAGATGTTGGTCTGCTGCAGTCGACCGAATCGTTGGCGAAGGCGTGGGGTAATCATGAACTCCAGTTACAAGGAAGACAGCCAGAGGGGGTGCAGCTTTACTCTGCTCCTCCGACTCATAGCGTTCAAGACGATTTCCCGATAATACGCAAAAACTTGGACTGGAGTCCTTGTTCCAAGTAAGCCAGTCCGTGAGATCTCCAGGGGTTCGAATTGCAGGTGACGCTGGAGCATGCAAAGGTGTAGAATCACTCGATAGTGTTGGTGAAGGATGTGATGTTGGTGCTTGTATAGGGCCCACTAGCGCCGATAATATAGCCTGAACATTGCGGTCTTTCCCCATCGCCGTGCCATAAAGACGATCCAAGTGATCGACAAGTGCTTGCTCTCGTCCTTGATATCGTGCCAGCAGCATAGGGACGTCACCCAGCTTCCCCGGATGATACTCAGCATAGTATCTCTGTAAAATCGCTAGAAATTCACGCCGAGCCGAGCCATACGAAAGTCGGCGCTGAGTTTGACCAGTTGTTTCCTCATCGTCTTCGGATTCACTAAGCTGATTAAATAACCTGGAGCTGCGCTTCGAGTCATGCTGATACTTGAGTAATGCCTGCTGTACGCCACTGATCCAGCGATATTTCTCATGAAGACTTGGAGCGCTGCAATAAATGCTTTGGTGCTCTGTGGTTTGGAAAATAAAGCCGTGGTCGTAGTGCATTAGCGTAGCGTGGCCATCCCAACTAGACACACCACAGATGTGATATAGCGTGCTGCGGATTGAACGGCGATTCTGCGCTGGTTCTGGTGTCGCAGCATTAGAGGCCTCTTGGTGCGTGCTGTAGACGTACAGTGTGAGAGCTCGAAGCACGCAGTACTTCTTCTTCATGGCCTCTTCGAGCGAACTTTTGCCAACCAGATAGCCTTCCACCACCACATCCGCGGATAATGATTCTGCTTCAGCCGCAGAAGCTTCCTGGGCCTTTTGAGTGGAGTCATCACTTGGCTTCGCCTCCTCTTTCTTGGCTTCTTCATTTTGTCGCTTCGGCGATAATGGCGTTGAAGCCAGCAAGTCAAATGAGTCTCGATGAGATTTCGCCGCTCGCGCTCGGTGCGGGGAAAGTGGAGGCATGGTAAGACCAACATGCAATGCCGATATCCAGTCTTCTTGGCTCTTCTTGAGTGGTGCGCTGCATTTCAGCGTCTTTCCCTCAACTGTGAGCACCGCAAACGCATTCGGATACTGTTCGTTCGCGTTGGGCTTAGTGCCACTACCACCGAACGGCACCACAAGTCTACGAAGTGGTGAAGTGGCCTTGACTTTGCCATCCCACTCGGCTACTTCAGCAACATGCAGCACGCCGCTCGGTGCGTCCATTTTGGTCGTGTAGGCGTCCTGGTCCGCGTACCAGCACAATGTGTTGCCTATCAGAACGTAGTAGCGTCGGTGCATTGAGGAGCGCATCGGGTGCTGACAAAGCAGATATCCTTCCACCAGCGGATCCAACTGTGACGGCCGCGTGCGTGCGCCTTCCACCACCCCACATTCATCACCCCACGACGCTAACCGCTTCGTCCTCTGCTTGGCTCGTTGAGCCTCTTCCAGGCTCTTGGCAGCGATCTGACGGAGGATTTTGCTCTCCTCAGCGCACCTCTGCATTCGCTCGACCAGTTCGAGCTGCTCGCGCGCGTTGGCCTTCGTCTGCAGCTGCAGTAGCTCGACGTTGCGGTTGTGCGTGGCCTCCGCACTAGCCGCCACCTCCACTTTGGCGGCGAGTCTCTCCACCGCCTCCATGGCTTGGTCGAAGGACGACGCGACCTCCGCGCCGATCGATGAGGCGTGCACCTTGTGCCTCGCGTCCTCCAGCGCGTTTTGCAGCGCCTGTAGCTTCTGCAGCGCCTCGCCCTGCAGTGCGCGCGCCGCCTCGAGCTGCGTGTTGAGCTCGACGGCGATGGCGCGGTTCTGCTGCAGCGCGGCCTCGGCGTTGGCCTGTTCTCGGTGCTGTCGGCCGGCCGCCTCCACGGCCTCGGTGGCCTGTTGCACGGCGCGGCTGTGGTGCTGCGCGTCCTTGAGCAGCTCCTGCTGCACCTCGTTGATCTCGTCCTGCGCCATGCGCTCCGGTTCCTTGAGCGCATGTTGCAGCGCCTCGATCCACACCTGCTGCGTCTCGCGCGAGTCGGCGCGGCACTGCAGCGTGCCGCCGCCGTCGGCGTCCAGGTACGTGAGCACGACGTGCGGCGGGTGCGCGGTGTCCGCCGGCGTGCCGGGCATGACGCGGAGGTCCACGACCTCCAGCACGCGCTTGGGCACGGCGCCGGAGCGCCGCGCCTCGTCCTGACTCACGAAGAAGGACAGCATCGAGCCCTTGAGCACGGCGTAGTGCCGCTTCCTGCGTGGCACGACTGCAATGAGGACGAGAGCGCGCACCGACTAAATAGACTGCAGCCGCGTACATGCTGGGCACCTGGCGGCCCTTCTTCCAGAGGTAGCCCTCCATGGCGTCGAGATGGCTGCACTGGAGGTCTCGGGATCCGCTGCGCGCGAAGGGGCGTACAACGTGGGGGCGCGATCCGCGATCCGGCCGTTATCCGTCTACGAGTTCGTCACGTTGCGCTGACTCGCGTGTCATCGGCGTGTAGGTGCATGCGCGTGTGTAACGCACTTCAACTCTGTTATCGCGGCGTTCTGGTGGCCGCGTGCCCCGCTGGTCGATGCGCTTCAAGATCGCCCTCGCCGGATGGAGGATTTGACGATCTCTGATACCGCGTGGCGCGGGCCATGGCCGCTTTCTGTGGTCGAGGAGCACCGCGTGTTGGCGATTCTCTCGCCTCCAGTGTGAGTCACGACGAGCCCCGAAAGGCTTTGCAGCGAGTGAGCGCGTTGATGGGTTGATGTTGATGGTACATGTATGTACATCTGCAGCGCTCTCTCGTGAAACTGGGCGACCGAGACCTCGAGCCACTTGATACATGCACCGTGCGTGCATTGCACGAGGTCTGCGCCGCCGAGAGTGGTGCGCAGTGCTAGAGAGCATGTCACAGTATCGTTGAGCCCCAAGCCCGCCCTTACCGCGCACTCAGATGATCGGCGTGAAGCTGAGGCGCTACTCGACGTCACGATGCATGCGGCCATTTCGCTGCGAGGATCATCGCTCGACGTCGGGTCCAGCTGCCGGGCCGACACCTTCCAGCAGGCCAGGCGTCGACGTGACCGCCTCGGTCGCTACGTCGGACATCAGAATGAGCCACTCGGGTGATCGCTGTCAACAATTGAAACCGCGTTGACTCATGTCCAAACCACGTGTGCCCGCGCCCTTGGTGGCTTGCGCTACTGCGCCGAGTCTCTCACTCGAATTCCTTTCTTTCCTGAGCCTGGCTGGTTTGCGGCTCAAGGTTTGCGCTAGACAGCAGAGGACCGTCCTCAGGACGGCAGCTCTCGGAGAGCCTCTCACGCGTACCCCACCTGCAGCTGTAGTAAACCACCTCGCCAGCCCGGCACTGCACGGACAGGTGGCGCGCGCATTCCAAGTGGGGCGAGACCTCCTCAAGCAATGCCCCCGGACGACGGGACGAAGCGAAGTCGCTCCTTTATGCTGTTGCTGGAGCTCATGTCGCTCGCGGTCGAGTCACGTCAACTTGCACTTTCGAACTCAGCCCGCGACCAGCACAGCCAGTCAGCCCCGGGCTGTACATTCATCTACTGTACAGGCCACGTCACACACCCGTACCTTCAGGAAGACCCGCAAGCACCCATGCAGCCGTGGTCTGCGCCCGAAAACACCATCGTGCTCACCGACTTGCTGAGACCGTCGCAGTCTCAGCTGCAGCAGCAGCATTTGCAGCAACACGTTGTCTACGTCAAAACGGAGCCCGAGTTCGTGGCCGCTCGACCAAGGCTGGTTGAGCTGCCTCCGCTGCTGCCTCCTCGAGCTGCGATGCTGCCAGCCATCTCGGACGTGCTCCGATCGGCCAGTCCTCAGCACCAGCAGCACCAGTTCCAGAACCAGGAGAACGTCAGAGCTGCCAATCGACCGAGCTTCACGCCGTCAGGTGTCGGCGAGCCAGCGACATTCTCTGCTTGGTTCATGAGTACGTGCAGTTTTGGCAGTCCCCAGACGTTCCGCATGAGGTATCTAACGCTTCTACTTGCGCTCACAGCTCGGCCCAACAACACAGACTACCGCAAGCACAGCGGATGTGTGCGGCCGGGCCGACCTCCCTACGCTGCCACGGGAGACTTGACGCCTCCAGGATTCGTCGGCGCGAAGACTCGCCCCATCGCAGATGCCCTGTCAGCGCGAGAACCAGCGACGCCGCGGCCTGCGAACCGCACGTGCAAGTTCGCAGGCTGCACCCACTACGTCGTGGACCACGGTCTTTGCGTCAGACACGGGGTGCGTTGCTTTTGGTGGTCGTCCCCGGCCGCGTACTTCCTTGACTAACAGCTCTTCCTTCTTTCAATGAGCAGGGTGGCAAGCGCTGCAGTGCTGAAGGATGCTCGAGCCGCGCCAAACACTATGGTCGCTGCTGGAAGCACGGTAGGCGCTGATCCTTGCTCTACATACTCAGTACCCCCGGCCTAAATGTTTTCTTGCGCAGGCGGCTCGTTGGAATGCAAGGCTTCAGGCTGCTCCAACCGCGCCAAATCGCGCGGCTACTGCTGGTCCCACGGCGGCGGGACCAAGTGCAAGACGGGAGACTGCGACAAAATCGCCATCTCGAATGGCCTGTGTTGGGCTCACGGAGGAGGTAAGTCACTGCTGGAAGAGTTGGTCGTTCCCGAGAAACTCGACTCATGGAGCGATGAATGGCATGACGTTTTCCCGCAGGCAAGCGTTGCATCGTGTCGGGCTGCCGCAAGCAGGCGTACGAGCGGACCTGTAACTACTGCAACAGCCACTTCCAGCAGTACCAGAAGACCGCACTCGAGTTGGTGCAGCACAGCCTGGGCACGTGAACATGGTTGCAGGGCAGAGCTATTTATTCGCTCCAAGTGCTACGTGTATCTTCCACGAACTGCTGCCATGGCTTCGCCAGGATCACCATGCGGGAACTGAGGCTCGATCGGAATGATTACCGCGAATGACTTAGCGAATAAGAGCTGATGTGCACGTAGAGGAGGAGGCCAGGAAAGACGTGCAAGTGATATTTGTACATGTAAACGTAGTGAGTTTCAAGAAATACACATCCGTCGCCGTTTCACCACCGTTGTTGACGTGACGTCCGTCATTGCGATGGATCATCAACCCGGACTAAAATCGAATCTGCGCGATCATCAAGAGGGCCCCTTTACGTTGCGAAGCAAGATAGTGCGAGTGTAGAGTACTCGCTGGAAACTAACTTATCGCGCTTGACCGACAATGTAAAAATCTGAGTTAGAAACGCGGTAGCGAAGCACGGAGTTTGCCGTAAGCAGAGAGCACGGAAGGCAACGCAAGATGCAAGGAACACAGCGACGTACGCAGCGCACAAATAATACGAGCGCAACCGTAGTTCCTGAGCTCCGGTGCTACGTGCCCTTCCACGCGGCAGCGCGGTATTTCAGCATCCCGACCACCGTTTCAGCCCAGCGCAAGTAACATTTTACATACGATACGGCCCAGCCGCAAAGACCATCAACATTGGTTTTCGCCGGGCCTTCTGTCGTTCGTATCACGCCGATGCCTCCTCCTGCTACTGCTCCCTTGAGCACAACCCGTAGATGACGAGCTGGAAGTCGGGAGCCTCGCTGGAAATGGAGAATATGGGGGGACCTCTGGCTTTTTCCGTGGTGTAAGCATACTCGAGCTGGTGCACAGGCCGTTCATTGCACTTTACCTGGACTACGTCCGCACGCACAGTGTACCACAGGTGTACCACTTTATTCCCCTAATCCGCTTCCCAATTTTCATCCAACCACGACGCGAAAAGAGACATAGACACGCGCCCTTTTATTACTCGTCACGAACTTGTGCGCGTCATCAGCGAGCGATTTTGACTACGCGCGCGAGTGCGTCAAAGTCTCACAATTGAATTGGCCGTCAACCCGATAAACGTCAACTCGTACCTTACCACTTACCATGTCCACCTTCTGCGAACTCGTGTGCACCAAACTGTCCACCTCCTCGAGGCCACCGAGATCGTGACGCACCCGCAGCTGCCGTCGGCCAGCGCCGGCCACGTCGTGGTCAGGAACAAGTTCCTGGGCGTGAACGCCACGGACATCAACGTGACCAACGGCGTCTTCAACGAGAACCCGCCGCCCTTCGGCACAGGGCTGGACGCTGCCGGGACTGTGGTCCAGGTGGGTCCCGGCGTCAACGACGTCGAGGTGGGCGACTACGTCGTGTACGACAAGTTCGGCGCCTACGCCGAGTACGTGGAGGTGCCCGTCGGCTCACTGCACAAGCTACCGGAGCTGTCCCCCGCGGCGTTACCGCTGACGGTGTGCGGTATCTCGGCGTCGATCGCTATCAAGGAGTGTGGCGAGCTGTCCACCAACGAGACGGTGTTCGTGACGGCGGCAGCTGGTGGCGCCGGTCAGTTTGTGGTGCAGCTCGCAAAACTGGCGGGCAACCACGTCATCGGCACGTGCAGCAGCGACGAGAAGGCTGCACACCTGAAGAAGCTCGGCTGCGACCGTGTGATCAACTACAATAAGGAGAGCATCGATGTCGTGCTGAAAAAGGAGTACCCCAAGGGCATCGATATTGCGTTCGAGACCATCGGCGGTGAGATGTTCAAGACGGTGTTCGACAACATGGCCATTCGCGGCCGTATCATCGTGTTTGGCCACATTTCCGAGTACCGTGGTGACACCCCGCGCTCGCCTTTCACGGTCAGTGCTATGAACGAGGTCTTGCTCATGAAGGCTATCACAGTGCGTGGATTCTTGCTGCGAACGTATGCTGAGATTATCCCGGAGCACATGGCCAGCCTCTTCAAGCTGATTAAGGAGGGCAAACTGCTCGCAGGCGTCGACCCGACTGAGTTCCACGGACTGGAGCAGGTCCCTGACGCTATTGACCACATGTATGCGAACAAGAACATCGGCAAGATCGTCGTGCAGCTCCCGTAAGCGGACGGACTAGCAAGAACAGCTCCTTTTATTTAGGAAGACGCGGGACTCAATGCCTCTTATTTTGAAAAGTAAGAAAGAGACCCCCACCTTGCTTGAGTAGACGTGATCCATCTTCGGAGTTCGAGTGCCAGTTCCATCGATATAATTACGCTTCTTGTTTGAATTTCTTGGGGTATGTCTAGGAAAGACTACCCCTTTTCGTGTTTGGTAAAAAAAAGTTGGTGCAAAGAGAAATTGACGGAGTACTTTCTCCCAGGATGAGTTTCGAAGAATTCCTTCGAGAACATAGTGGTTTTCCAGGTTGCTGTTTCATTTCTGAACACGACGCGGAGGGCTCAAGAACCCCAACAAGAGTAACCGGCACTCCACGCCGTCTCCAAGTCATCGACCAAACATGAACATCACTTTCCGGTTTGTTGCCCTGCTGTTCCTAATAGCGATGCAGACTGAAGCATTAGTCAATGAGCAGCATACGCCACGTCCGAAATCGATCGGACGCCACCTCCAGCGCGAAGAAAACAAATCCGCGACTGTGGACTTTCTTCCGGAATCAACCCCAGAGCCGCTTAAAGACCAAGCACAGTCTGATCTTGCGGTGTTCATTGCTTCCCTCGCAACAAGTGACTCGACTAGCATTGCCTCGCCTTTCTACTTGAACTGGACAACAGCGAGTGACCGCACAACCGACAGCGACCAAAACAGCAGCAATGGAGACGTAAACGTTGACCCTACCCCGGCCCCGAATATCAACTCTACGAGCGCATCCGCTTCATTTGGCCAAACAACAGGATCGGCGTCCAGCTCCGACGGGGAACTTGAAAGCACGATCGGTGGTGATGTCAACATGGCAGACGGTGAGGCCGTTCCCAGCAATTTGACGCCGACTTATCTAACCAGCGGTATTGCAGAGTGGACCATTGTGGTCATTGTCGCTCTCACCATGGCGAATTAATCCGCCACAGATTTAACAACTCACGATCTCCAACAGCTAGATCTGTGTACATACAAACACGTAGTCGAGCATGATAACAAATTCACAAGAGACCAACAACACGAAAGTCAACTTGCCTTGTTTCCCAGTTCCATGTTCGACCACCACAACAAACTAATAATTGAAGAATTGAGCGTCCTTCAAGTGCCGTCCTATTGCCCCCAGCCCAAGACCACCTTTACGTGCAACCTCGACCTCGTCAAACTCGGGTCGTGCGTCGATTTGGTGTTGGCGCGTTGGTGGGTATCTTACTGACCCTCATCCCGCTGACTGTCATTTTTTTATTCATTTTTCAGGTGAGGTATATTGTGTTCATTTAGTTACCGGTAACTCGCCCGAGCCTTTCACGGTGATCCTGTCGCAGGATATCAAGGACAGAATGTGGAAACCATGAGACGAAACTCTGAGTGACTACGGTTTTGTGAGTATGCAGTCGCTCGATTCACGCGAGAAGTTTGCACTGAAAATTTGGACAGAATACGCCTCGGCTTTCCAGGCCAAACCATTTTTCCGAATGAACTCACTGCCGTTTTGAATAGGTCGAAGACACAGGTAAACCTGTCCGCTAGTGAAGTAGTTCTTGTAGATCGGTGTGCCCTCCGGTTTCGACGTAAGCGCGTACTAGCGCGGGGACATCGGCGTAGATGGAAGCAAACGGCTCCCAGGAGTTTTCACTGTCCTCCAGTCCACGCCAGGCAACGTACAGCTGCCATTCGGCAGCGCGTTCATGGTAGCGGTGCTGCTCAATCGCACGAACGCCCAGGACGATCCCTTGGCTGCCGATGTGTTGGCGCAGTCCCTCAGTGACATCCAGGGTCGCATCGCTGTAGTGTTTCAAGCGAGACCCGCCAAGCAACATTTCCCACACCAACCTTCCGGGCGCTGGTGTGAAGTGTCGAAAATGGCGCAGCAGGGCAGCGGGCTGCCGAGTGCTAGCGATATGCGATGAAGTGTAGCAACTCATTCACGCAGCAGTACTCTGCCTAGCTATATGAACCGATCTCGGTGGGCCAGTGTTCACACCTTGACACCGAGACCGGGAGGTATAGGGATCGATACGACCGAGCGCGTACTTTCACCTAGAGCCGGAGATAGGCAATATGGTGGCCCACATTCCAACCCGCATCCATTGTGCTGTGTGATAGTGGAGACCCTACGTACCAAAAATTCCCCATAGCATAATGAAGGGGCTCGGAACACGATCCCCAAAGTGGGTCGGATAGCTACCAGCACCTCCGCCAGAGGTGGCCTTAAGCTCTAGACTACGGGTTCCGGTAGCTTAAATCTCTCTATCCAGGTATTTGTCGTCACAAGACCCACTTGATTTTGCGGAACACAGATCCAATCAAGTCATTGTAGTGTGCCAGCAAAACTTATCCAGCAAAATTATCAATGTCGGTAAAGCCCTCTCACACAATGCGACTTATACTCTCCGCGATCTCGTTGCTGCGTGGCCCAAAAAGCCACTGATGCTGGGCTTCGAGGAACTAGCCAAGGTGGGCACAGAGCTGGGTTAGTATGCACTGCTCCGCATACTATGCAATTTGGCTTGATACCAATTTTGGTGAACAAAAACAAAAGGGCTACGAAAGGAGCAACCTGACATTGCTACTGATTTCTTGCATAAAAAGCGTGCTCGACAAAACTTGACATTACCGCTAGCATTTTTTTTTTTATGCCACGAGTTCAGTGCTGGATTTCCACATTTAACCTGCTTACGAATAGCAAACTCCGGTATTTTAATCACAACGCTAAGCAAGAGGCCTAGTTCGGCTTTCACTTGCTTGAGAAGATCATGGACGGAAATTTGCGTCGAGCTAAGAGCTGTCCGAACCATACGTTATCACCTTATCGAGAAAGGCAAGAACTTGGGTACTCCGATGTATCCCCTTGGAGAGAGAGCCTTACTCATGGACCCTCCGTTGAGCAAATGGTAGTGGTCCCCACTTTCCAGCTACGATATATTCGAGCTCGAAGGATCTGTTTGGAAGCAGCAGGATTGGTGCTATTGATGATGCGCCCTGCCTTCGCGTGTTGTCCATTGGTGTGGCTAATCACTTACAGCTTCACATTAGGAAATCAGGGAAATCACCCCATGATCAAAGTGATGCCGATTTCCTTTGCATGATGACACTGATATCGACTTCCTACCATTGTTTATCACTACTGGTTTCGTACTCTCTCTCGCTCCGGAATTGTAGTGAGATTCGTAAGACAAACGTGGCGACTGTATTTTATTGTTCACTGCATTTCAGTGGGTGTTGTGTACTCAATCGTTTGGAAGTCGCATAAGTTTGCGATCAACTTCAAGCCACAATTGTATTTGACTTGTATTTGGAATACTCTTTATCGTGCAGGCATTGACGAAGTTTCGCGCAGAATTTATCAGCGTGAGACAATAGTGGGGTTGCGAAAACGACATGTGAATAGCGCGCGGTATTGGAAACGTTATACCTACGCGCTCTATCGGGCAACAAGCTTCACTGTCGTCGCAATGGTTGCTGCCGGTACAGTTCATATATGCAGTGTCTTTGATGTACTCCAAAGCAATCTCGCCTTGCTTCAATTCAGTATCTCAAGTGTTGCGTTGAAAGCATGTGTACTTGCGCTCACACAGCGAATTGCGCTGAAATACAACATACTAAAACAACATGACGCGAATCCGATGAAAATCTACGTGCTTACCGCTGTACCAACCGTTCTGATCAACACACAGATTCGTTTGGTTATGATGCGTTCTACTGGACCCGGATCCACGCTCCTGGGCTTTGTGGAGCTGGGTTTGCTTGAGCCATTGCTACGGGGAACAAAAGTCTTGCTTCTTCGACGCACCATGAAACGTATGGAGACTGAACAACTTTGATGGCAAAATAGAAAGGCATCGCTAGGAAATAGCTGTCGTCAAAACAGCGTTACCCCGATCTCAGGTTCTTCTGAGCGGCGATGTGTTCATGCTTCGTCTTCCAGACGTTTAGTGCATCGCGCCACGCTTTTTAGTTCTTATCAGAGTCTTCTGGCTTTCACGCTGCTGAAAGTCACGCTGATATGTGCTCCGAGTATATTGTGATCGTTTGTTCAACAGCAATTTTCTATTTCCTTAGGCATGATCCGCGGTTTGGTTGGCACATGCCAAATGATGCGGATGCAAATGTGGCAAGTGAGCATCGAAATGGTTGTTGATTTTGTGTGCTGCGTATTCGAATTGACGAACGGTGTCCCACTGCATGCCTCAGAGAGTCTCAGAGGTTTTCTTACGGCAGTTTTCACGAGTTCTGCATTGGTATCTGTCTCCATTTCGGCTTTTTTGTGTGTCCATGAACTCTATACGACGAAAATGTAAAATATTAAAAAAAAAAAAATATATTATGAACATACTAGTTTTTTCCGCTTGCATAACCGTTACGGTTGCTGTAGCTCGCTGGTTGAGCAAAACCACCCAATCTATACGAAATTGGGGCTACACTTGAGCGACCACTGTACTGCATTCGCTGAAAACCTTAGCAGCTAATGCATGCACGCTACCTATTACTTGGGGTGGTGAACTATATTTGGACCTCAAAATTGATCCGAAGTAGGACGACTGTATGAGTCGTACAAGTATTCAATTACCTTTTGAACGTAGTCACGTGGTTGTCGGCCCCACCGTCAGCTACTGGCGCAACTTCAACAAGAAAAATATCGCTAAAAGGGGTAGAGACTACTGCAACAAGATCGCGCTATTCAAGCACAGGAATTAGCATAGAAATATGATCGCTGGCGGGGGGGGGGCTTTCCTGGCTGCAGGTTGCAGTGATCCGACAAAAGGTTTGCCAACAGTGAGGCTGTGGCGTTTTCCCTCACCAGTAAAGCCTCGAATATCGTTTAGCACTACTGCTCGCTTAACGAGCTTACACCATCTACCAATGCTGTTGTGCTTTATTTGAAAGAAGGACCATCTAGCAAATTGCTACAAACGTGCAGTGCTACGTACTTTTGTCCAGGGTCAGAGTGATGGTCACTACCAGTTCTCTGCAACCACGAATCGCCCGCAAAATCTGAAATGACCCCCGAAAAGCTCTTTGCTTGAAACGCCTAAATACGACGTTTTAGCCTAATTCTCGAAGAATTGACGTAATTAGTCGCGAAAAACCGTTTGCTACATATTTATGGCCAGCACTGTAGTAGCAATCACGGAAGTTATTTATTTTTCTTACCTTAAATACTGCGTGAATGTGCGACAGAGATAATATTGACGTGGGTGGCTTGCTTTGTGCAGGACATTAAATATCACAGGATTTTGTTACCAAACTTACTGGAGATTCGCACAGATCTATCACCACCTTGCGTATCCCCCCAGATAATTTCCATTGTCCACAAACATGTACAGTGTAGCGGACGCTCACTGGTCCCGGGAAATTGTGAATCATTCAACACTAGTCTGCAACCATTTGCTGTAACGTTTGGATAATAACTTCTTTGCGTCAATTCGAGGACTACAATTTATATCTTGGTACAAGATTTCACGAAAGGCTACCTTACAGTTTTCATATTTACCTGCGTCATTGTGGCGAATTCTACTTGTATCACGGATATTGTAGGGCCCCATCAAAGAATTTTACACCGGCTTTAGATAAACTGTAGTAAATGATGGGTACAGACTCTTTACGTTCTGAATACGGAGTAGCTTTTCACCAAAACCACAATGCAGAGGCAAATCCATTTCGCCTTTATTTTACTCCCAAGTTATCTGCAATCTGATGGATTACATTGTATGCGTCTCAGCAACCGCGTTAGCTGCTCAATTTACAAGCCTGCTTCAGGGAACGTTGAGCACAAATGCGAAATATATCTTGCTTGCCCCCTTGTTAGGCTGACTTGTCACCGTACTTCTGGTCAAAGTTCTTGAGAAGGGAATACAAGAAAACAATATAGCAGTGTTCCAAAACGATAAGAGTGTTTGCACTCGTAGCAAAATCAAGGTAAACTGGAGGTATCACGATTGAGCCCTTGTGTGGCACGATTTATCCAAAACTTACTAGTAGTCGCAAGCACGATTGAAATCGCCTCTGCAGTTATCACGGCGCGGATCATAGTTTTTGTTTCGCGGAGGGAGATTGGATCGGTACCCATCTGATGGCCTAACATTTGGGGATGCTACGGCTTGCTGCACAATGCACAAAGCGATCACGATGATAGCTGCTTGGATAATCTTCATCAAGCTTGATATTGGGAGTTTCAAGCACTTGTAGGTCAGAGATCGAATTGTAGAATGAGCTCCATGGTTCTAGTATTCGCCCCGGTTATTGAACGGGCCACAGTAGCTCAAATCGCGCTCTATGCTTGGGATTCTCCTCTTTCCAATGGGAACACGAAGGGGTGGCGAATTGCATCGTTGTTACACACACAGACGTGATTTTGATCCGATAAACTGGCTTGCTACCACATTTGGCTCACCACACTGATTGCGATATTGACTTTGAATTGGTTTGAATGAGATATCGGATATATTTACGATGCTATCATTTCATATCATTTGGATGAGAACGCCTCTGGAGGAGCTCAAATCGCGCCAAACGCGGGGCTTCGTCGTAGGATCGCCCGGGGCCCCACACGGTACGCAACGCGTCGACGCATTGGTTTCGAGATGATAACTTTCTCCTCCAGGCAAATAGTAAATAAAGCGAATGACATAAATATCGTAGAGACGTCTTCACATGGCCGATGCCTTTCCGAGCTGACGGTGATGCATGTACAAAAATTGAGGTTCTTTTGCGCTTATTTTATGGCGTCCACGGTAGATACATCAAAATAGTAAATATCACTCGCTCTATACATACATGTACAGTCGTCCCTCCCTCAGATGACATGATTCAAATCCGCGTACAGCTTATCAAAAGCGTACACGACAAATTATCCAAGCAGCTATCATCGTGATCGCTTTGTGCATTGTGCAGCAAGCCGTAGCATCCCCAAATGTTAGGGCATCAGATGGGTACCGACCCAATCTCCCTCCGCGAAACAAAAACTATGATCTGCGCCGTGATAACTGCAGAGGCGATTTCAATCGTGCTTGCGACTACTAGTAAGTTTTGGATAAATCGTGCCACACAAGGGCTCAATCGTGATACCTCAGTTTATCTTGATTTTGCTACGAGTGCAAATACTCTGTTGGTGATCGCCTGCGGCTGGGGCCGCAGCGTCTGCAGCCGCCACTTGACGCCGCACACGAGCGCGGCCGCGTGCCGGAGCTGGGCCGGCAGCCGCACGCGCAGTCGGTGCTGCACGTCCTGCAGCTGGCGCTCGATGGCCTGCAGGCGGCTCTCGCTGTCGGTTGTCTGGGGCTCCATCGCTGTCTGCTGGTCACTGGCTGGAGTGGAGGTGCTGGTCGTGGTTCTGGGGGTCAATGGGCGTAGTCGCGCTGCCTTCTGGTGTGTGTGGCCGATGCGTGTCAAATTCACTAGTGACCACGTTGAAGCGGGTGACGCGCCCGACCCTGCGACGTGTGACGAGGCACGGCGACGTTCGAGACGCCGAGTCGCGAATGTTCGAGAGCATAGTGAGCGCGAGTGATGAGCTGGCTGGGAGACGCTTGGCGCCGACCGCAATCACCCGCATGATGGATGTGTGCACGCGATAGTGCAATGCACAGGTCCCCTGTGACTGGAGTCGGCAATGATCTCGTTGAAGGAGTACTGGTATTTGCCTGAGACGATTAGGATGCCGGGCGAACCCATCAACGCCGCGAGCTTCGAGCATGGAACGAGCCGTGAAATGAGTAGGATACTAACGAAGCCTTGCGTTGATCGGTTTCATTTTCTAGAGCTTCGAGACGTTCCGTGTCACCTACTACAGCAGTACATTGTAGTTGGTGTAAAGCGTAGGATTTTTTTAAAGAACGGTGGCCACCAAGACCGGAACCTTTACCGGATGTTGTTTTCCGGTCAAAACCGGCCGTCATGACCAATAATGTCAAAATTACAGCAGTACTCACTTGTGGTTCGGATTGGAATCACTTTTTGCACTGCAGGATTCTTCACCTTCCCACTCAAATGAGAAGTCGTGGTTGCCCGTGTTTTCCAGGATATTTTGCATCAAATCTTCAGCAGTCTCGGCATTACCCGACGTCAACCCTTCACTGCTATCATCAGTGTTATTGTGCCTTTCTCGAATTTCGCCTATCTGACCTCAAAAGGGAGGTCCTTAGCTTAGCAAGGTAGGTTTAAATACTCGATTCGCAGCGTCCTTCGTAAGCTAAAGACTACCTTTTCAGGATTTACGGACCGAATGGCCAAGGGTTTCCGGCCAAACAGGCTTTCGTAAGGCCTCCGAACTAGTACGAAGCCAAAACATCTAAGTGCTATTGGCTATAGACTGGTCAATTAGGCCGCAGGTGCGACGACAGCGCCATGGAGGTCTTTCGTAAGAGCAATCCTCCGACTTAGGACTCTAAATCCGAGGGAATGTTGACAGAAAGGCACAATACAACTTTTGTTAGATTCTGCATCACTAGTCGAATCTAAGTCCATTTCTTCGCCTTCGTAATCGTCGTCATCCGACTCGGGTGGAACTTCAAGAGTTGACAGGTCTGGTGCTGTAGGTAGTTCAATTGAGGCGGACGCTGCTTCCTTCGTCGCACGCGTCTGGTGATACTTGCTTGCCTTTGTGCGTATGATGTTATTGTGCTTCCCGTCCAAATTTGCCGTTTTTGACCTATTGATGGAACCGCCATCAAACCGACACTGTATTCTTATTGGCCAGAAATCAATTTCTGTCGCCCCCCCTTTCACGGCAACGAACGAGCTCTCCACGGGCGAAGTTGCAGCGAGTTCTGAGCCGCGTGCAGTAGCAAGATCAATCGTCCCTCGAGCTTGCAGCAAGACGCCGCGAGATCTCAACCGCGCTCAGCAACATAAAGATTGCTGCGGGTTATTAGCCGCGTACATCAGGATCAAGGTTGACGCGAGTAATCAGCCCCGAAGAGCATCAAGTTTGTGCCGCGAGTTCTCAGCCGCGTGCATCAAGATCAAGGTTACAGCGAGTTTTCAGCCGCCGTATCAACAACGTCAAGCATTCAGCTCTGAAGTGAAGGATATCAACTGCGTG